>RJWH01003963.1:0-66200 GCA_004363575.1 Solenodon paradoxus
GGAAGAAGCATTTATTGATTTTATTTAGTTGTTCATTTTGGTTGTTCCCCTGGTCCCGGGTCTCGAACCTGGGTCCTTGGGATGTGTATGGACTGTGTCCAGGAGCTTTATCTGCTGGGCCACCAAGGTATGCCCAGGCTCTTTTTTAAGCTTCATTGTGATTCTCTTGTGCAGATATGATCACATGCCCATTGCACAGATGAAGGACTTGAGGTTTTGAGACAGCTAGGCAATAGAGGAGCTCAAAAGGGTGACTGGCTAAGTTTCAGTTTCCTCTCTTTATGTGTAAGAACTTCGAGTGGGAGGAATATATGCCCCCCAAAAAGAAGATGTGTTTATCACTCCCCCAGAAAAGTGGGGAGCCCATGCTGGAGATCCCAGTACCCAAACCTCCAGCCCGCTGCGCCTCAAGGCACACTATAATCAAATACTTGGCTCCAGCACCAGCTGCATTTAGGGAAATCCAATCTACAATTAAGCCTTGCCTAAGCTTTTTTGTGTTTCAGTTATAGAGTCATTAAAAGTAAAAAACCTTACAGTTGCAAAGTCATTGGCCTATACTCCATGCACTCCAGCTCCCGAAGGCATGTTTTCACATTCCGCATTTTCCCCGGTTCAGTTATAACAGTCATTTCTGGCAATTGGTTAAAAGCTCTCCCTCAACCCCAGAACCTTTTTTTTCATTGTTTTGTGTTTTTCCTTTCTATCTCTGGAGAAAGAGGGCATGTAACGGTAAGAACCGAATTACCTGCTCTTGCAAAGGAATCGGGCTGTTTGCAATGTTGGACACCACAGAACATCCTACTTGCACAATATTATAATGCTCGCGCTCAATCTTGGTCCCCTCGAACACTAAGTGGAGGCCTGTCTCTGGAAAGACAACAAAGTGAGCCGTTTCTGAGTGACAAACACGTAGAGAGTGAGAGACAAGCAGCTCGGTGGTCTGAGGTCCCCAGATGAGAGTTCCTGCCCTGACTCACTTTGTGTCCTTGCTGCATCAGACTCAGTTTCCTCCTCTGTAGAATGGGCGTGAAACAGTCTCCCTCATCCCTTCGTGGAAGGTTAGTAAAAATCATTCACCCCAAAGCCCAAGCCAGTCTGGAGTGTCTGCAGAGGGAAAGCACACACTAACTCAGCATGGTTTCTCTTTGATGTCTTTCTACTTTTTCTTTGAATTAAGAGGCTAGATTGTGCCTGCAGGTAGCAAACTGTCAACCTTCTCCAGTAGTCTTGCTGATTGTCCAGATAAGAAGGTCACTTCTCAGACTAGAGAAAGTCATCTCCCCTTCCCAGGGCACCAGCACACGGGCCTCAAAGAGACTTGGAAAGATCATTCACTTAGATTTCCACACTCCAGCTTCCCATCTGTAAAACAGCCTGGTCACCGCAGCGTCACTGGTTTATTTATTGTGACTATCGATTCAAGTAGATGAATATCGACTCAAGAAGATACATATTGATTCAAGTAGACGTGATGGACCTTCATGGGGCCCAGGACAGGCTTGCAGCTCCCAAATGCATTGTCCTCCTTAGAATGCCCACTACACACTCCATCACTCTCTTTGCATCTAAGAGGGATGCACAGAGGCAGACTGACCTCTGCGAGGTCACTGCTGGAGAAAAGAGGAATGTAAATGGTTCTCTGGGCTCCACCTCTGTGCTCTTTCCAATACTCTGCAGCCCCTTCATTCCTTCATTTCGCAAAAACCCACCAAAAACCCTCCGCTTCCCACATGCAGGTACCAGACCACTGCACCCCTGCAGGCTTGACCAAGGACAACGGCCACAGAGAAGGGAAGGGGGCAGCTTCGTGTCTCCTCTCTCAGTGCCTCCTCCTCTCTTCCCTTCTTATTATTCCTCTCTTTATCGTCTCCTGAGGGTTTCACCACCCACACAGGCAGCCACATTCTGATGAAGTTAATAATCAGGGTGTCAGCTTTAAATACCAGTTAGCTCAAGGGAGAGAACCTACTTGTCAAAAAAGAGAAAAAGAAAAAAATCTAAGAAGTGGAAAATTCCAGTTGCATTAACCCATTACCACAGTCCATGGTGCCCAATCCATAGGACCCAGACAACACATACATACATACATATGTACATACATATATACACATATTCATCTATCAATCTACCCACCCACCCATTCATCCATTCATGTATCCATGCATCAACCCACTATCCAGCCATCTTTCCATCTATCCATCTATCCACCATCCACATCCATCCATCAATCCATCATCAATCCATCCATCTACCCATCCATCCACCCATCCACCCATCCATCCATTCACCCATCCATCCATCTAACCCATCCACCATCCACAATCCACCCATCCATCCAACCAACCCCCCATCCATCCACCCATCCACCCATCCATCCATTCACCCATCCATCCACCTATCCACCATCCACAATCCACTCATCCATCCGTTCATGCATCCATCCATCAATCCACCATCTACCCATCTTTCTATCCATTCACCCATCCCTCTACCATTCACCATCCATCCATCCATCCATCCACTATTCATCCATATTTCCATCCATCCATCCATCCATTCTCGAAACAAGTATTCATGAGCCTCCATCTACTAAGTGTTAGACATTGTTCTAGATGAGAGTCCTTCAATCTTCACTATACATGACAAAAAAGTGAATATTTCAGGCTTCATGGGTCATGTGGTTTCTGTCACAATTATTCTACACTGATGCTGTAGCACAGACAGTATGTAGACAAGTGACAGTGGCCATCTTCCAATAAAACTTCACTGCAGACACAGGAGGCAGACTGGAGTCGACCCACCCATGCTGCAGGCACTGGGACTCGAAGGAAAGGACTCAGGCATCCCCCATGGAGGTCAAGATCTGGATGTAAAGATAGACCATGATGGTGCACTGTAATAAGAGACAGTATAATATCTACAAGGATGATGATAATGAGTCATTAATTATACATGAAGCATCTCTCCGATGCCAGAAAATTTACTTAAGTCATTTCATTTCATTTTTCCAGCAACCTTCTGAAGGAGGTATTATTGGTTGTCATTTACAGATAAGGAAAACAAGGCTCCGATGGGTGATGTGATCTGCTTGGATCACTTGGTGGTGAGGGATGGAGCTAAGATGTCAATGCGGGCACGGATGACTCAAAGCTGGCTGTCTTGGGGCCACACTCTGCAAGTTCAAAAGAGAGAGGAGTCTTCTTGGCTTGATTCTTGAACAGCATCTTCCAGGATCCCTTAGATTTCTTGGGGCAGGAAGGGGGAAGGGACATGGAGGTGGGGCCGACCTGGCTTACAATGTTGATCCAGAGCTGAGCGTGGCGGGATCACCGGGCTAGGGAGCCCTTCCGGCTTGCCTCGCAAGACCGCCCCTTCTCGACGGAGCCAGCGTGTACCCCGGGCACACCCTCTGGCCCTGGGCTTCATCCGCCATCTCCAAGGTCCAGTTGAGGAGCTACAGAGCATGCTGAGTGGTGAGTGGTTCCCTTCTGGAAGGACGCATGGGCTGTGCCACTGATCAAACAGGACTCGCTCTCATTGCTGGAGCTCACCAGCCTGTACACTCACCTGACTGTGACCCTCAATTCTCGTGTTTTCCAGTGCACACTCTCCCTTCCCCACTTAGCTCCTACCCTACCTCTTGATCAGGGAGACCTCCAGGACCAGCAGTCCTCCACAGAACAGCGAACTCCACCTACACACTTCCCGGGACAGAGGACACGAACATTCCTGGGGGCCCCGTGACCTGTCCAGTCTCACAGGTGAAGGGAGTCCTCTGCTAGCCTGGTCCCAGAGCTGGCATTCTGGGATATTCTTTCAGATTCCAACCTCAGTAGTCAAGCTTCTCAGTCCTTGTGGCTTCTGCCACCAGCTCATATTCTGGGTCCTACCTTGCTTTCTAGCACTAGCCTCCAAGATAGGCTTGGTTCTGTCCCTCCAAGACAGAGCATGGTGCTCCTAACTCTGTAGCTGGTGGCTGTGTCCTCTCTCCAAGAGCATGTCAGTGCCAAAAGGAAAGTGGTATTGTTAGGTTCACTGTTAGAACCTTTGAACAGTATCTGGTCCATGGAAAGAATTAGAAAGATATTTATGGAAGTGGAGGAGAGAAAGGGAGGGACAGATAGAGTGAAGGGAAGGGAAGGAAGGGAGGAAGGAAGGAAGGAAGAAAGGAAGGAGGAAAAGAGGGAAACAAAGGAAAGAAGGACAGAAGAAAGGAAGGAAAGAAGGAAAGGGTAGAAGCGTTCTTGGGTTCTTAGGTGGCCAGGTAGGGTCAGAGATGAGCCTGACCTTCCACATCCCAGGGTTTTCCCACTAAGCCATACTGCCTTCAACCTGCAGACCCAGGTGTCCAAGGACATGCTGCCTCAAATGAACACCCAGGCATGGCTTGTGGTCCCAGAACTGCTGATCCCGTCCCTGCACTGCCCACAAGGTGAACTGCAGAGACAGAAGCAGCACTTGTAACAGTTGAATCTGAGAGAGGCAGGAAGAGGTTAAAGAGAGAAACACACACACACACACACACACACACACACACACACACACACACACACACTTCCTAGTAAATCCTAACTGGTAAAAGCAAAGTCAGCCAACAGTTCCATAAATAAAACATCACATTTGTCTTTTGTGAAACCATTCTGATCTCACTCTTTCTCGGTACTACAGGCAGATGTGTGTAGAGTAGAAACAACTATCCAGATGGATTCCTGCCTTTAAAAACATGAGCAGAAAGGGTAATCAATTCTTTTTGTGCATTAAAATTTCAGTTTTCAAAAATTATTTCTATCGAGGTCAAAATGGATGAGCCAGATAACATTTATTTTAATTTTTGCTTTTCATTTTTCCGTGATGCACACGTGAGCCTCCTAGGAATGGAAGGCAGCACCCTGTCAGCACCCTGACTCCCCTGTTAATGAGACCCAGCCCAGAGCATCGATGCTTGTGCAGACTGATTTTTTCAAGTGTATACCGTGTGGGGTGGGTGAAGTGATGAAGGAGAGAGCGACCCAAAACAGGGACACATTTGCAATCATTGGCATTGAGCTGCCTGACAATCTGTTTCTGAATAAATTCGTGTATATGTCATGGAAATCCACAAGGGATTTTAAAGAGACAGGAAGCCATGTATTCCTTGTGACAATTTCTGGGTGACTGAAATGTGTTTCCAGAGCCCATCTCAACAATGGACTTAAAATGTGTCATTACCCTTCAGGGCTGTTGGCTGAAGTACCACGTGTAAGAAAAAAATGTGTGGGTAGGAACTGGAATGTATTCAGAAAGAAGAATCGAAAACATTCATCATCTTGATTCTTCTCTCTGGGGGAAAAGGCAAACTCGAGGCCTGGCAAACGCCATTGCTGTCTCTGTTTCTAAGTCTTTTTTCTTGTCTGTTTATTTAGAGGGAGACCTGGTCTTATCCCATCCTCTCCTACTGCCTTTCCTTTGTTTATGCTTCACCTTAAATGACCCTTCCTGTTATTTCTACATGGAGAGCTTCTATTTTCCTCTTAAAGTCCAGCTCAGATTTCTATCTGGAATATGGTGAGTTAATTCCTACCAGACATCAACCCTCCTAGAAGTAAAACTATGGCCTGTGGACAGCATAGGACAGCACAGGAAAACGCTGGAGACAGATACAAAACAGGCAAGTTTTGGAGAGGAGTCCAACTTAGAATGACTTGTACAGGCTGGGCTCCCCCAGTTTTGCAGCATTGTAGTGAGCATTGGCTGAGACACTAGGCGAAGCAAGTGAAAATATGATGGAAAATGCCCCATCTTTACAATCTGAGGACAGAGACAGGGTGACCACAGGCATCCACCAGAAAATGAGAGGGAAACCCTGGAGAGGAGAGAACTAGAGATGAGGAGCTCCAGTTTCTCCATGTTAACTTCGTCCAAGTGCCTGGTCAACTGCAGGGACCAGGCAGGCATGTGGATGATGCACATCACCCAAAGGGAAAGTACTACCCGAAACATGGGGCTGCTCCTCACCTGCTAAGGCAAAAGCATTAACGTTCTTGGAAGGAATATAACAAAATCAAGAATTTCCACAACATAATCATCAACACGTGTAGGTTAAAATCCAAAATGACTCAATATATGAAGAACCAGGAAAATGCAACCCCTTTGCAAGAAAGAATAAAATCAATACTAGTAAGTCACAAGATCATTTAGATGTTAGAATTATTAGAAAAATGATACAATTATGCTCAGTGAGGCAAAGAAAAGCATGCTAATGAATAAAAAAGATAGGACATATCTACAGGGAAATACAATGTGTGTACACATGTGTCTATACCAAATTGAAAATCCAGACAATATCTGAAATTTAAAATACACTGGATGGGTAATGTTTGACTTCCAACTTTAGCTTGGGATGTAGAAAGTTGGAGAGAATCTTGTTCCAACCACTACAAAAACAACAACAAAATGCCAGGCAATCTGAAAAATTAAAAACATTGACTGCATCACATAAAGACCCTGGGTATATCCTACTGCAATTGTTGGACAGGTAAGACAATATCTTGAAGGTAGCCAGCAAAGGGAAAAGATACACTGCATACAAAGGAACAAAAATAAGAATTAACTGCAAACATGACTAAAAACTGTGTAGTCCAGAAGGTGACAGAGTGACATCTGTAGAGTGAAAAAAGAAAAATGCTGCCAACACAGAATTTCATCCTCAGCAAACATGCCTTTCAAAGAATGAAAGAGAAAGGAGCAAGTTCTTTGGAAAACAGAGAGTTCCTTGCCAGGAGAACTGTACTACAAGAAAGGTTAAAAGAAGTGCATCAGGTAGAAGGAAGATGATGCAGAGAGAAACCTGGAGTTACACTAAAACGAAAAAAGAAAGAAAAAAGTGCTTAAAGTAGAAAAAAAGTAAAGTTGCATATAACGCTGATTTTTTATGTTTAAGTTCATCAAATGATAAACTGAATATTTAGATCAATAAGGGTAACAGTGTGTGTGTAAATGTACAAGTAAACTGCATAACAACAGCTGGATGAAAGATAAGAAGGAAGAAAGGGCAGGATACTGTTGTCGGGACCGATCCTTGCACTATAATCAATATAACATTGAGTAATATAATGTTTGATGACAGAGACTTCAATTCTGCGAAGGTCACTGTCAAAGGAATGGAAAGAAGACACAGCTGGGAGAAAATGTTTGCAAATTATATGGAAAAGGAATTGTATCTACACTACAGAGAGAGCGCTCAAAACTCAAAAGTGAGAAGACAATCTAAGAAAATATAAGTGAAAGATCAGAACAGAAACTTTACCAATGAATATAGACACGGGCAAAAAAAGCACCTGAGAATATGTCCAACGTCATTAGTTATTTGGGAAATGCAAATTAAAGTCAAAATGAGACACCACAGCCTCCTTACTAGGATGGATGACATAAAACATTTCTAACTCACAATATTAAATGTTGGTGAGAATGAGGAGCAGACAGAACTCTTACACAGTGCTGGTGGAATGTGAAATGGTACAGTCACCGTGGAAAAGAGTCTTGCAGCTCTTTATAAAGTTTTAAAATCTACACTCATCATAGAACCCAGTAAATCCATTCCTAGGTATTTAACCAAAGGAAACGAAATGCACATGCAAACTTCATCGTGGTTTTATTGACAATCACCAACATCTAGCGATCACCCTAATATTCTTCAACTGGTAAATGTGTGGATAAACTATGGCACCTACATACACTGGGATACAACCCAGCTGCAACAAACGAAAATGACAACAAAGATAATCAACTCATTTTTGATACCTGGCTGAGAGTCAACAACATGGGCAAATCTCAAATTCATCATCAGTGAATGAATCTAGCCTCAGGAAACTGCAGACTACATATTTCCATGTATGCAATAAACGGGAATATACAAAACTGTACGGACAAAAAACGCATCTGTAGTTACCAGGGCTGAGACTGGAAGAAGGGTTGACTATAAGAGGCCTGGAAGAATTTGAGGGACGAGCGATGGGACTGTGCTGTGTCTTGAATCTAGTGACAGCTACACAACACAACACATTTGTCAAAATGTACAGATCTGTAGACTAAAAAGAGCAAATCTTGCTGTATGGAAATCACACTTCCTTTTTGTTGAAAAATCTCTCTGTGCTGGCTGAAAGTAACCATATATATTCCACATGAGTCCCTTTATGTCAAATTCTAGGAAAGACAAGTTAATATAGATGAACGAAAAGCATATCAACAGTTGCTGGGACCGTCGGATGGATGGAGTTATGTGCTGGAAAAGAATATGAGGAATCTTTGGGATGATGGAAATAATTCTGTATAGTGATTTTGACACATTTCTGTGGGTGGATACATCTGTCAAAACTCAATGAATTCTATAGTTTAGATAAATGCAGTTTAGTGTATATAAATTATACCTTATGAAGGCTGATTTTTAAAAATTCAGCTCACACCGTGTCTTGTCTCTGAAACTCTCCAATATTTCTCAAGTCATCATAATATTTTTCCCTCTTTGGGACTCCAGTGTGTGTGTGTGTATGCATATTGTGCCATGTTTATGTGTGCACTGTGCTTGTGTGTTCATGCGTGTATGTGTGTACATGTGTGGTGTGTGCATGCATGTGTGTGTGTGTGTGTATGTGTAGTTGAAAGCTTTTAAGACAGTCCCTAAATGTCCCTTTACCTCCTTTTCCATTTCTAGGACCTCTGCTGGGAAATGGAAGCACTTGGAAAGAAAAGAACCTGTGCTCATGAGAGGCTTCAGCAAGACTCAGATTTCTAGAAAATCACTCTCTTGTTTCATTGCAGCTGTTGGCTGATGACCACTGGATTCGGGGAAGGGGAAAAGGGCCAAGGCAGGGAGGGGGCAGATAAAAGCATGTGGGGTCTTGGGCTAAGCTGAGGGTCTGGCCTTGGAGTCAGGAGGTCTGGGCTCTGTCCCAGGGTCACCACTAAGGAAGGCCTTAAGCCTGAGTTCAACTTCTCCTCCTCTGGATCCCTGGCTTGCTGCCTGGGAACACTTTCTGCTTACTTCAAGGCCATTTTCTGTGTCTCTTGTCTCACTCGCTACAGAGTTTGACGTTTTCCTCTTCTGTCTTCAGCTTGTCCCTCAACTGCAGCAGCCGCCATTTTTTGTTTCTGTCGCTCCTGGTCAGAGCCACAAGGTGAAAGAATCAGGAAATCGATGGTTTCGGCTCCTGTGTCCACGGCTTCTCATGACATGGGACATTGGGGAAGTAGCTTCTCCTCTTTGGCTCTCTGTCCCCGGCTGTTGCAAGGGTTCACATCTGTCAAGAAAAGTGTGCCAAGCTGCTTGTCATGAGGGTGGGCACAGCTAACTGTGCTAACCCTCCCGGTACATCTCCCAGAACCTGGAATTTGCCGCCATCCTGAAATGTGTTCAAGTCCCCAGGCTCTGCCCCTTAGCAGGTAAGTAATCTTAAGGCAGATCTTTTTACTTGTCTGAGCCTCAGTTTCTCAATAGGCAAAATGATGACATCGGTTAGGAAAAATGTACGTCATACATGCTAAGTGTCTTGAAGTCTCTGGTACTTATTCTTCAAAAGGTGTCAAGTTGTTGAATGAAGCCCTTTCAAGTGTAGAGTCCGTGAAAGAAGGAACCATTTGTGGAGTCCCAGGGTCGCCATGTACAGTTGAATAAGTTGTGGACTCGTCCAGAGCCTCCTTCCTTTAGATCTGGTGGGAGTCAGGTCCCCAGAGTTGTGCAGCGTCTCAGTCCTGCCAGCACCGTGCCTGGTATTTGCTCGAAGTCTGTATGCACGGCCAGTTCCTGCTCTCACAGAACTTAGAGAAGGGAGGGGAAATAATAAACAAGAAAAATAATTAAATAATTACCAATAAATAAAATAGGATGACGTGACAACGATAAGAAGAGGGATAGTCTCATGGCAACAACGACATGAGGCACAATGTCAGTGGTCAAAGGTGGAGTGGGGGTTACAGGAAGAACACAAAGGCCAAACACCAGGAGCAGCAGGAGTGTGGACAGAGATGATCCTGGGAATGGCCAGCAGGAACACACAGGCCTAGGGCAGGATAGCCTGTCTTCTGAGTGCTCCAGAAAACCATGGAAGGTTTCCATCAGAGGCCGGACATGATCCCGCCTGTGAGCTACAAAAGGAGGGGTGGGAGCAGGGACCAGTCGGGAGGCTGATGCTGTCATTTTGGTGAGGGCGGGAGTGGGTAGGAGAATCAGAGAGAAACAGATCCAGGCAGTATGTCTGTGGAAGTAGAAGAAGAATAGACACGAGTGGACAGACAGGGAAGAGAATGTAGATGGAATACCGAGACAGAGTCAGGAGACCAGGAGAGGGATAGGTTTGGGGGAGACAGTGCGAGGGCTATGAGGTTTCCAGGGAGAGCTATCTGTACTCCATAAAACTTAGCAGTTGGATGGATGGTGGATGAGGGTTGGGGTGTGGATGGCTGGATGGACAGATGCTGTGTACATAGGTTTGTGAGTGGATGGATGGAGATATAGGTGTATGGGTAGTGGAAGGAAGGAAGGAGGAAAAGTGAAAGCATGGGTGGATATATGTGTGGGGAGGTGGAAGGTGGGTGAGTGGATGGATGCATGGATGGATGGATGGATGATAGATATACGGATGCATGGATATAAGGATGGATGCATGGATGGATGATAGATATATGGATGCAGGGATGTAAGGATGGATGAGGGATGGATGGAGGATGGATGGGGCTACAAGACCTCTGTAACTTGGGGACAATCATTTCTCCTTTTATGAACATCAAATGAGCTCATGGAAACCTTGAAGACAGCAAGTTACCTCTGATGTTACCCTGAAGAGACACAAATGATCCCTGTGGATCCCTGTAGGACAGACAGGATAGGGGATAGGATAGGCCCAAGACAGGATAGGCCCAAGTCATCTACCAGCCCTCCTGCTCCACCCAGCATGTCACTCCGGCTGTCCCACAACTCCCACATTCCTGCTCCAGGCTTCAGGCATGTTCCTCCCATTTCTGAGAAGAATGGCTGTCACCCAGGGCCAGCTGTGGCCCCCTCTCAGCAGCAACACCTGCCCTGTGCCTGGGAATGAGGTCAGAGAGACAGGCAAAGGCAGCTGTGCATTTTGTGGGGGTTATTCTGAGGATGAGCAGAGCATGATTCAGGAGAAGGAAGAAGGGCTTTCCTCCTGTAACTCCCCTATCCTGTCTGTCCCACACTCTTCCACACCCACTCCCCCGTCTGACCTTTTCATTCTCTGGCAGGCATTGTTTCTGCACCAAAGGTGTCTGTGAACACTGTGGATGGGTGAAAATGTCAGTGCTCTTACTTCTGCACCATTTCATTTTACAGGCACTTCGGAGAGTCCTGGAACTTCACGGTGGAGCTGCAGAGATTTGGGTTAGGATTCCTGCAGCATTGATGATAAGCTGTGCAGCCATGGGCAAGTGGCTTTTTGTCTCTGAGCCTCAGTTTCCTCAACTGCAAAAATGGGCTTCTTTTGCAGCCTGAATGAATGCTGGGAATGCTGGGAAGTTCTCAGATCCCGGCAGGATGTCACACCCACAGCAGAAGCAGATTACACACTCAGACACTGCTTTCTCCCAAATGCACGTCAGATCAAAGACCCCGAGAAACACAGATTCAGCTGCCCACATTTCAGTCATTTATTCATTCACGAAGTATTTCTTGGGCCTTGTGCCCTGTTGGCTGAGTGGTTTAGTCCACCGGCATAATCCACAGACATTCCAAGATCCACAGTTCAAGACCCAGGGGATCAGTCAAGATGAACAACTGAAAAAATACAATAAATCAAGTGCTTCTTCCGCCTCTCTTCCTGCCTGCCTGCCTCTGATCACCGTCATTGCTATCTGTACCTTTCCTTTAAAAAAAAATAGTATTTCTCAGTCCAGGCACTGGAGTGGATGAAGAGGAGAGAGAGAGAGAGTTGAAATTACCATGCCTGCTTTAGGAGAGTTGTGTGGATGGGCAGAGAGGGGCATACAGGGAGGAAAAAGGCTCCAGGTTCAGCCTTAGGAAGGCGGCTGGGGAGGGAATGGAGGGGAAACCAGGAGGAGGAGTGTCCAAGGCCAAAGTGGGGAAGTCCCCTGTTCTGACATTTAGAGAAAAGGAAGCATATGGAATAGAGATGGAGGAAGCTGAATGGGGAGGGGATGCAGTGCCCTCGGAAGGTCACACAACGTCATGCCCTCCGAGGGCACCAGGCATCTGGGTGGGCTGTGGCAGCTTTCTCCTCTGATTTCTGGCTGCTTTGCAGAGATGGAACTGAAGCACACAATGGATGGAACCGGAGAACAAAATCAGGCAAGAAACCAACATCCAATTCCTCTTCCTCTCTTGAGCCTGGGATTCAGACACCTAACTTTCAATCTCGGCTCCCCCACTTCCTATTTTGGTGGGCTTCCAGAAGCCACGTTTCCTTGCCAAGCCCTGAGCTTCCTTCCTGTAAAATGAGAAGAGTTAGAACATGTATCCAGGCTGTTAGAAAGTATTAAGTGATGGCACCTCTGGATAGAGTTGGCCTAGAGCCAGCACCCAGTCAGTGGAAGCTCTTGTCCTCTTGCCTGTCTCTCCCGTTTTTCACAGTGACACCCCTTTCCCTCACATGCTCTTGGACTTGGCATTGAAGCCTTCTCTGCTTTTACAGTCAGTTCCAAGACACTCGCTTTGCCAGTCACCAAGCTGGCAGCGGGAAGTGAGGGGCGAGTGGCACTGAGACATCACAGGAGGCCTGCTTAGCCCGGTTGCCTAGCAACAGCATCTGCATCCGCATCACCGGGAGCAGCTGCAGGCGGGGACCTGCCCCAGTTGCTGGGGGCTGGGGGGAAGCGAGGCCCGGTTTGGGCTGGATCAGGCTCACCCAGAGTCTACTCCAGGGAGGCCCCAGCCCGCCATGGCCCCTTCCTCTTGCTCCCAGGAGGCCCAGTCCCTTCACAGTCCCTGCATCTTCTGGTGTAGGAGGAAGTTCAGTTGGTTGTGAGCACTCGGCAGAGATTGTCCCTAGTCTTCAGGACAGTGTCTGTCTCTGATTTACAGATGGACACAGAGGCCCAGAGAGGATGTGTGTTCAAAGTTTTAAATCTGCTGCATCTTGGTAATTTAGCATTAAATCCACTGCCTCCCTCTGAGTGGCGTCCACACACATCCCAAAGATCCAAGTTGGAGACCGGGGACCAGGAGGAACAACCAAAATGAACAACTAAATAAAATAAATTAACACTTCTTCCTTCTCTTGCTGCCTGCCTTCCTACTCACTGTCATTCCTGCCTGCACCTTTCCTTTGAAAAAGAAAAAACAAAAACCCCAGGCTCTTCCACAAGGACATGGGTTCCTCCCAGCCCTTGTTCCCCAGCTGTGACCTCTCTGCAGAGCTCTACACCCAAATAGCCAAGCACTCAGGGCCACCCCAGGAGAGCCACGCGATGTCACTCCAGCTGATCCACCCTGGGCTGTCTTCTCAGCAATGGCACCGACCCCCACCAGGCAGCCAAGTGTAGTAAAGATGGTCCCCTCCTACCCTCTTCCACCTCGGGGTCAAACAGACACTGAATCCCAGCACCGGTCTCCTCTTCTCCTCCAGGTCTGCTGTCCGGTCCAAGGCTGGCTGTGGTCTCCTGGCGAGTGTATGCACCCCGGCCCCGTCCACTCCCCGCAGTTCTTTCCAGAGGCCAAATCCAACCTGGTTTCAACCCCAAATGGCTCCACTCACCACTATTTGAAGACCCAAGTCCTTGAAAGTCCCACATAATCTAGTCCCTGGGCCTGTCACACACACACACATACACACACGCACACACACACTCACTTATACAGAGATACACACATTCCACAGGTGCTCACAGAGAAGCACTCACGCACATACGTGCTCTTCAGCGCTTTGTCTTGTGGAATGTGCGGCAATAAGACAGGCATCTGGTGAGGCCTGACTGATGTCAAGTTCAAAGGTAACAAACTTTCCTAGACCTTCTTTTTAAGGCAGCAGAAGGCAGGAGCAGGCCTCGTCTAGTGCATGGCAAAGGGCAGGCTCGCTTTTTGCTGATGTCTCAGAATCAAGGAAAGGAGCGGTCTGCTGTGCCCTTGGCAATGTGCTGTCCACTCATTCTGACCAAGAGAAACCAGGGCTCGAGAGCAGGGGGTGGGGGCAGAGGAAGCTGTATGTGCGGTCCTCCCTCCCTCTCACTTCCTTCATCCCCTTGTTGAACAGATATTCAGCCTCTCCTTACATACCTACAGAGAGAGAGCTTACCCCCCCACCCCAAGACGGCCCTTTGCAGAAGCCCGATTTTTGGAATTTGAGCTCAGGATGGGACATTCAGTGCTGCGTCTGAGCCTGGAAAAGCGATATCTCTCCTGGTTTCCCTTTCCATAAATAGGGCTCATGACCTCACGGGTCTGCAGTGAGATTCAAATCCGATATTAACTGTGAATGTACTTCTGAAATGGCAAGCCGCCTGCAGACGGTGAGGGTTATTTCTGTCGTAATTGCCGGTATTATGAAGATGTCACACAGCAATAAGTGTTCCAGAGCTTTCTCTGACATCGAACCCACACTCGCTCCCCACTGTCTCCCACGCCGGAGGGCTTCCCACCCATGCCTCATCAGGGAAAAAGAAGCATTTAGCAGCTTCATTAAGACTTGAGCCCAATCTGAGAATTATCTTTCTGGAAAATTCCAGACCAAGGGGCACTCAGAACCCAGGCAGAGACTCCTCACGAATGAACTTGATGCTATAGCACAAAGTCACATACCCCAAAGAGAGGGACAGGCTCCCGTCACTCCTTCCTGCCTTCTTTTTGCCAACAAACATTCTAGTATCTTCTTTGGTGGATACACAGACCTACTCAGATCACTCACATACACCCAGCACACCATCCCTCTCCTCTGTCTCCTGCTGGTATGTTTCTTTCTAGAATGTGACCCCAGTCTGAAGTTTCTTGTTCATCCATTTTTTCTCATCTGCACTTCCCTGCTAGAACACAAACATCTTTCAATCAGGGGTGCTGACTGCTCAGATCTCCACTGAGTTCCCAGGGCCAGTCCAGGACCCCGTACATGAAATGCTGAGTTCATGTCACTGAGTGAATTTATAAACAAATGGTGAACAAAATGCATCTTCTGCATCCAAAGAACGTTTGTCTGGATGGGAAACAGAAAACCAGATGACAAGGAAGGGTAGGGGCAAAACCAGAAGAGGCGGGACCACTGTTTCCGCCATGCCCAGGAAAGCTTCCTTCAGGAGATACTTGACTTGGGTTTTGAGGGATGGATAGGAGTTGACGAGGTGGATGAGGAAACTGAAAACAAAGAGGTGGTAGAGTGATGGGCTGCATTTGCAGTAGGACATGTTCAATATGGCTGGAGCATCACGGACCATCTGGGAGGTTGGAGGCTGATCCTGAAATACGAGGTCAGGCCTTGAACAGCTCATCGTGAGAACGTTGAGAAAGAACGCAGTGAGGTTGTAATCATGGATAGGAAGACACTTTTGGTACTGTGGGGAGGAGACAGGGGAGAGAATGGGGCAGCAAGGAGGAGGGTTTAGGAGACAGTGGACCGCCTGACCTGGGTGGGAGCTAAGGAGACAGTTGTGGAACTTTATGGAGGTAAGGTGAGAATGAAATGAGGAACAATGAGGACCTGAGAGATGTTTTCATGAAAATATCGACTGGTTCTGGTATCAGTACAAATCTAGATGCCCCAGGGAAGAGGGAGGAGATGGGACAAGCCCACATTGATAACTCCCATGTGCTGGATGTTATACCATCATTGCTTCACTGTGTCCACGAGGCAGGTTTTGTGAGCTCCAGGTTACAGATGAAGAAACAGGTTCAGAGAGATCGAAATGTAGGGAAGGGCAGAGCCAGAACCCAACTCGGGTCCCAGTTCCTCTCCCAACATCATCATGTATCACCGAGCTCGGAAAGACTCAAGCAGGACAGGTATTGGGAAGAGGAAAAGAAAAGAAAATAGCAGTGTGTGTTCAGATTGTGTTACCTCAAATCTGTTTGTTGAAATCCAACCCCCCAAAGGTGGTGATGTTAGAAGGTGGTGCCTTTGGGAGGGACTAAAGTTGTAAGGGTGGAGCCCTTATGAATGCAATGAATGTCTCATAAAAGAAGCTCCAGTGAGGTCCCTCGTTTCTTCCCCCATGCGGCTATAGTAAGGAAGTACTGACAATGAACCAAGATGGCCGACACCAGAAGGTGACCATGTTGGAGCCACTTTTTTTAAAGGAAAAAGTGAAGGCAGAATGAAAGCGAGTAAAGAGATAGGTGGGAAGAGAGAGGAGGAAGAAGCATTTATTTATTTTATTTAGTTGTTCATTTTGGTCATTCCCCCCGACCCCGGGTCTTAAACCTGGGTCCTTTGGATGTATGTGGACTATGTTTAGTGACTTTATCCATGAGGTCACCAGGGCATGCCCCATGTTGGAGGCTTGATCTTGGACACTGGGACTCCAGAAAGTCAGTGGTGTTTTGCCATAACAGCCCAAATGGACCAAAAGAATAACCTTGGAGCTCATGTCCATGGCGTTGCTTCTTTCATGTTACCAATCTAGTCTTGTCTGTGTGTCAACAGTAAAGAGAACACACATCACCCTTTTCCTTCTGTCCTAATTATGTGAGCATCCAAGATTTTGTTCAATTTCTCATCCTTTCCAGATTCAGGCACTATTACTTTTTGTGTGCAGTTAAAGTGAGAATGTGGAGACCTAAGCACTGACCTGGTTTTCTCTCTCTCTCTTCTGGCATCAATTGTTGGAAAACCCTTTGGATTCAGAATGAGAATTTAAGAGCAGACAATCCAAGGTCTGAAAAGGAAAGGAAAGCCCAGTTATTGGACACCCGAGAGGAAGTAGTGACTCCAGATGTCTTCTGTGCCAGATTGTTGAACTGGGGCAACACATCATCTTTGTTTTACAGATGAGACTACAGAGTCAGAGTGAACGTCTTCACCTCTTCACAGAGGGTCTCACTAGTAAGTGAAGGGCGGGGAGTCAGACCCAAGATGTGGACACGCAGCACCAGGTGGCAGAACCCCTGGCCATTTCTTCGTCACTGGGTCCAGCATGGGTGTCCAATACATGTTTGCAAAATGCATGTGTCAGTATCAGGGTGAGTGTGAATGTGTTCATTGTGACATCAGTTTTTTGCCTATATTTTCATTTCCAAGTAGAGCACCTGTCGCCTAATGTTTACTCCATCAGAGAAGACTGATAAAGTGTGTCCTCATTGGTCCAGAACAATAGAACAGTCTTATGCTTATATCCCAACCATAAACCCAAGAACAGAGCTCTCTCTACTCCATAAACCATGATTGGAAGACCCATTTCTCTTTCTTCCTGAGCACAGGGGGAGACTCCATTGATAGACAGGTGCAGTCATGTGACTAGAAAAGGGAATAACAAGGACAAAAGTCTTCAGATAGAAATGAATAAAGTGCATGCTGGGATACAAGAAGGAAATTAATTGGTAAGTAACCCAGGGTTTGTGTATCGACTCAACATAAATGAGCTGGATCAATATCCCTTTGATTATTTCATCCTTGTCTTCATGGTTGCAAAATGACTGCCATAGCACCAGGCATCACAGCCTCCCTTCACCATGTTCCAACATAGAAGGTACAGAACAGTGGTGACATGGGGCAAGAAGTTTATCCTCATGTGTCTCCTTCTTATCAGGGAAAATATAAATTCCAGAATCTCCTCAGTAGACTGAACAGACCAGCCAAACACAAGGAAGGAACAGAACTGCCCTAAAGTAACTGGTTGATTGAGAGCAAGCAAATAAATGCGTAGAACCAAACAATCAGCTAGTGGAAGGATATCACACTTTAATGGCAATTTCTACTTACAAAATAATTTTATATGCAGTGCCTCATTGTATCCTAACAGCTATGTTTCCAAGGAAAGAAAGTGATCCCTATTTTACAAGTGAGAATACTAAGATTCTGGAAAAGGAGGAATTAGCATGCGGTGGAGTTAGAGTAATCAAACGGAGCACTTTCCCACTGTGTCTATCCTTCCTTCATCCACCAACTGCCTGATTGACTGGGGGGCCTGGTTGGTTCAGTATACACAGTCTGGCTCCTAGTGGCCTTCCCTGGAGAGTGTGCTGTCTCCAGGGAAAACTGGATTCTTAGAGCAGGAAGAGAAAGGCACAGTTGATGCGCACTTGGTGGACTCACAAAATGGGCTGTGGGGAATCAGCAGGGGGGAACTGTGGGAAGCTTGGTGCAATTTGTGAACACAGATTTGGAAAGTGGCAGAAGTTAAACCCTGCTGTCTCTGCCCCCTCCTCAAGCACAGAGGTAAGGGAGCCAGGGTGTGGCAGAAGAGATGGAGAATGAAAAGGTTTGGCAGGTTTGAAGAGGAATGGGGCTACCAGGTGTGAAGGTGAGGGGACACCACATCGAGAAGCCCAGACCAGCCTCAGGGAGGCCACCTACTGTTCTCAAGTGATGGATCTCAGAAACTATGACCCCCATTCCACCTATGGAGAGTTTAGTGGAGACTTGGAGAAGCTGAGATTCACCGCCCCAGGTGAATACCTCCTTTCAAAACCCAAGGTCATATAAAGCCCTCTGCCTCCCGCCATCTTTATTAAAGTCTTCACCTCCTGCCATCTTCCCAGACTAAAGGTAGGGCTCTTGACACCCACAGGGGACGCTGTGGATTGAAGGGAAAACGCTAGCTTCCAGAATCTAGTGGAGGGAGGAACAGGCCAGGAGTGAACACCTCTCACCCCTGTTGACTTCTGCGTGTGAGTCCTCACCACAGATCTAGGAAAAGATATCCTGGCCTTTGATTGTAATGGAAAATGAGACTCATGGAAGTTCCATCCATACCAAGCACCAAAAGAAGGAGGACGTAGGACTTGAACCCTAAACTCTCTCTTTTTCTCTCCTTGGAAAGACTGCTCTGAAATCAGTGTGTTTCCCTCAACCCAACCATCCTACTTATCCATCATCAGTTTCATCGATTCTATATGATGACTCTATATATGTAGTTTTTCTTTTCATGGAGTCTCACTCTTCCTTCAGAAACGAGGATGCCCACGAAACCAAAAGCACAGAGAAATGAACCCGCCTCTCCTGTGTCCTGAGTAGACTTTCAATCCTCCTACAGGGACAGCAAGGTGACAGCGTCTCTGCAGCTATTTCCTGGTCTTTGCAGAATCCCCCCTGCAGCATTGCTGGTCTGCTTTCTTACGCACACACACACACACACACACACACACACACACACACACACACACATTCACACATGCACACAGAGACACGTAGATACACACACAGATTATCACATTACTTTCTCAGCCTCATGTCTTCCCCTGCTGCCCTTGGGCACTGACATACCCCATGGCCTTGAGGGCTGATCATGGGCGCCTAAGGCAGAAAAAAGGGGACTTCCTCCTGGCTTTTGACTTCCAACTACAGAAAATGAAGTCCTCGGGGGAAGGAAATCTCCTCCCAGCACAATAAAATATTTAAGAGAAAATACAGGGCTTTGCCAACAAGCTGCCCTCTTCCTTTGTAGCTGCTCACCCTCCAATGAAATCCATGTTTCCCAGACAGGGAATTTCACGCTCCAGGAAGAGGCTCTAGAAGAGAAGCAAAGTGCTTTGGGTAGGCCCTCAAGAAAGAACCCTGACATCTACTCCAGGCTGAGCCCTGGAAGGAGGCAACATCCCCAAAAGTATTGAGGGATCCCAGAGCAGAGAGGACCCCCATCCACAGGGAGACCAAGAGAATTAGGGAAGCCACAGAAAAGGGTACAGGGTATATGTCTATCTCTTCGTCTGTCCCTCTCTGCCCATGCCTCCCTCTCCATTTCCGTCTTCCTCTCTGTATCTTGATCAGAATCCTATAGCAACTTCCCATCTTGTCTCAAAATTCACACCACCCTCGGACCTACAAGGTCTGACCTGCCCACACCTGGACTCTAATTCCACATTTGGTTCCTCCTTTTTCACTTTACACTCACCACCTTGTCCTCCTGACTCCTCCTCCAACATGCCAAGCTCACACTCTACCTCAGGACCTTTGCATGTGACCCGGAAGACTCCTATTCCTTTCATTCATTTGGGTCTTGGCTCCAGGGCTCCCTGGACATGATCTAAAACAATCTTTGCTCAGTCAGTCTTCATCCTCTTAATTGCTTTAGGTTTCTTCATAGCCTTTATCTTCACTGGGCATATGTTTAGTTGCTCATTTCCTAACCTCCATCTTCACCCGAACAGAATCTCAGCTTTGAGAGCCTGACCGTCCATGGCTATGTCTTCAGCACCCAAGACAGCGCCACCCACTTCTATGGGATGGATGAGTCCATATTGAATGAATAACCAGCCCACGTTAACAGCTAACCAAGGGATCCTAGGTAATGACAGAAAATTAAGGATGTCTCTTGTTCTCAGCCTGTGGCCTGGGACTCACCATAGGTGCACCTTCCTTGAAGCCAAAACCCCCAGCCAGTTGATGGCGCTAACTCAGTAACTTCTGTGGCTCACCTGCTTCCTCCATTCCTGGGCATTTTACAAGACACTTAATCCTTTCTCTGTGTTGCATCTGGGCTGCTGGGCACTAAGTTGCTATCAGTAATAACGATTAACATGTACTGAGCATTTATACTTCCAAAATCTGAGCTAAGGCTTCATCTGGATGATCTCTTTTAATCTTCCCAACAAACCTGTGAGGGTTGTAAGACTTGCACTATTATTAACTGCATGTTACAGATGGTCCCTGACCTAAAAGCACTCCAAGTTCCATCAGGAGAGAAAAGACATGAGTCAATAATTACCATATGGCACGAGCTCAAACAGAAGGAAGCACAATACTGCAGGAACACAGATGGAAAGCAGATGAATTCTCTTTTGGGTGAGGGTTAATGAATTCTCCCTTCTACAGCTACCAGAACCTTCTCACCCTCTTCCTTTTTAGGGCCTCCAAGCATGTCATTCCCTTGAATTGGACACCGTATCCTGGTTCTTCACATAGCTGGTTTCTCTTTCTTCAATACTGACCTCAAAAGCAGGGCCCTATCAAGGGCTTAATATCCCAAAATATACAAAGAATTCATAAAACTCGATAACAGAAAAACAGGTCATCCAATCCAAATTGGAGGAGGAACTGGAGAGACACTTTTCCAAAGAGGACATACAGACGGCCAACAGGCACATGAAAAGATGTTCCTACTCGCTGACTCTCAGGAAAATGCAAATTAAAACAACAATGAGATATCACCTTACACCTGAGAGACTGACTATTCTCCAAAAGTCTGGAAATAACAGATGCTGGTGAGGATGTGGAGAAAAGGCAACACTTTTACGCTGTTGGTGGGAGTGCAAACTGGTGCAACCCCTGTGGAAGATTCCTCAAAAAGTTTGGAGATTCCTCAAAAGTTGAAGATAGAAATCCCATATGATCCTATCATCCTACTTCTATGTATTTACCCAAAAGATACAAAAACACTTATTTGCAGACATGTATGTATCCCCATGTTTATTGCAGACTTATTTACAACAGCAAAGGACTAGAAACTACCTAAGTGCCCAGCACCAGATGATGAATCAAGAAGATGTGGTCCATATCCACCATGGAACACTACACAGCCCTGAGAAGAGACGAAACCCTGATTTTTGAATCAACACAGATGGAATTAGGGGGATGATGCTAAGTGAAATAAATCAAAAGAAGGAAGATAGATACTAGACAACCTCACTCACAGGTGGAACGTGAATAGACAAAACAAAGGAACGGATGAAACAAAACCAACCCTTGGACACTTGCAACAGAACTGAGGTCACCAATAGGGAATGGGGGTGAGGGAACAAGTGGTGGCGGAGCCCACTGACAGTGGTGAAGGACACTTGGTAATGTGGTGGAGGGCAGGGTGTGTGGACATAGATCTGAGGAATGGAGAACCTATATATATAAGATTATTTTCATGTGTTGAATGAGTGACTACAATTTTAAAAACACCAGAAAAAGAAGTAGGGTTCTATCTCCCACTAGAATGGAAGCTTCCCAAGGACGGGGACCCTGCCTGTCTTGTTCACCACAGTGTCCCCCAGACCTAGAGGACTGCTAAACATAACAGGGGTGCTCAATAGTATTTACAGAATAAGTGCCCCCATGAGTGGGTGAATGAAAATGATGAGGCTCCTAGGCTGGGAGGAGGGGAGAGAGGGGAAAGTGAAGAGCATTCCAGACAAGAGTCTCTGTGGACAAACTGGAGTAGATCATGAAGTCATAGGGCAGAGAGCAGAGACACTGATCGCATGTCCCACCTCACTCTGTGTAGAAAAACTCATGATCAGTATCTCCAAGCCTCTCTCCTCACAGCCACTCCCTACCAGAGTGACTAGAACTCGCTGGATTCTCCTTGATGTTCGATGAATGAATAAATGAATAATCGAATGGGTAAGTGACTGGAGTCACTTGTGCTGAGCAAACATGCACCTGAATGAAGTCATGCTGCCGCTCCCGCCAATGCCTTTCCTAGTGAGTAACTGGTCACACTGTCTTTCTCTAGAACCTGTTCAATGGAAGCTTTAATGTCTGGCAGACCTGGATTGGAACCCCACTCTGCCATCTTGGGCAAGCTACTGCCGCCCCTGAGTCTCAGTGTTCTCACCTGCCAGTGGAGATAACGATACCTGCAGGAAGGCTGGGGACTCTAAAGAGGGGGTGCCTGCATAGTCCTGTACATGATAGCAGGTCACCCTCCAGTGAGTGGATGCATGAAGGACAGGTGAGAAGGTGACTGGGGTGAGATCTAGGGACGGAGAAAATGTGAGACTGCTAGATGCAGGGGAGGCTGCAAATCCTCCTCTCCAAGTGTGCTGAGAGGTAGCGCTATTTAGAAGCGTGATGTGAGCCATCATACTTACCCTATACCCACCCTCTTGACCACTCTAGAGCAACGGTTACAGGAGCCTGGATCAGGGATGATGGTGTGACGGTCTCCATCACCCTCTGGTGCCTGATGCTCCCAAAGGAGCCCCCACAGCAGGTCTGAAGAGAGAGCTGAAGACAAGGCAAGTCATCTGACCCCTCCACGCCATGGTTTCGGAACCTGTAGGTTGAAAATAAAAACACAGCTGCCTCTCTGGGTTGCCATGGGAATTAGTGAGTTCCCCCAAGGAAAACATGACATTCATCCCTGGCACACGGTGGACACCCAAGAGATGTTGGTTTAAAGTGAAAATTGAGATATTCAGGCATCTTATAACTGCCCCTTCATTAGTGTCCACACTCTTTGGGTTCTGGACATGGAGGGAACAGTGACTAATAAGATGTGACCCCAACCCTGCATTGTTCCCAGGCTGGTGAGGGAGGCTGCAGACAGTGGCCTCGGCGACATCAGTGCCATGACAGAAGAGTGAAAGGCTGTGGACCCCCAAAGTAAGGGCACCCAAGTCACCCTGAAAGGCCAGAGAGCCCCTCTGGGACGAGAGTGATGAACTTTGTGTCAAGAGGTACTGAAGTAAGAAGACAGGAGAAGACACCTCCCAGGCAGAAGGCTGTGTGTGCCGTGGCCCAGAGGTGCATAAAGTTGGCACAGCCAGGGCACAGGAGGCTGAAAAGTCCACGATCGTTGTTGGGAATTTACAGAGCATGCCTTTTATTCCAAACCCCGTACTGGCATTGAGAAAGGGAGAGCAGACAGAAGCAGCTCTCTCTTTAAGAGACCTACCTTGTGGCAAGAGAGCTGGAAACAGAGAAGCAATGCTCATACAGTAATAATCACAGCACAGCACATGGGTGCAATGGCCGAGGAATGCCCAGGGGCTGCAGGAAGCCCTAGGAAAGCATGTGAGGTGAGTTCTGGAAGAGTTCTCAGAGGACACAATCACTGCACAATTTTCCTTCTTTCCTCCTTTCACAAGAGGTAGGGGTGTTGGTTGAGAGAGCCGGATCTAGGTTCAAATCTGGACTCTGTCGTTTTGCAGCTGTGTGATCTTGGCCAAGTCTCTTCTGTCTCCTTATTGGGTGGCTCTGAGGATTAGACCAGTTACTGGGCTTAAAGTACTGAAAAGCAATCTGAGTACCTGAATAAAGGTTGGCTTTACAGACCCATGTGCTGAGCATACTTAACTAGTTAACCCTTGAAGAGTGCAGGGGGTGGGGGTACTGGGCCCCTGCGCAGCTAAAAATCTGAGAATAATTTTTAACTTCCCTAAAACTCAATGACTAATAACCTGCTGTTGGCCAGAAGCCTTACTGATAACATAAACCATCAATGAACACATATTCTATGCAGGTTATGCGTGGAGTATAGATTGTATTATTAGAATTAAGGTAGAGAAAAGAAAATGTTATTTAAAATGATAAGGAAGAGAAAACACATTGACAGTGTATTTATTGATACTGTAAGTTTTCATTGTTTATTTACAGGACAATCCACACATAATTGGACCCACACTGCTCAAGCTCATGGTCCTCAAGGGTCAGCTGTGTTAAGCTCAGGCAGGTGCCTGATGCAGACCTTGTTATAGTCACTGACGACACTAGTGAAGGAAGATCAGCAGTAAGTACATAATACATAAATACATAAATGAGTGAGAGTGGTAAGTGATATGATAGAAATAAGCCAGGGTAGTAAGATGGCCAGTGGCTAGGAGTCTTAGTCTCCTTAGATTGAATCTTCGACTTCTTAGACTTAGACTTAGTGTGCTCAGGAAAGGTGTCAAATTCACTCATTCTTTGAGGATGAAGAGAAGTCAGTTGGTTAAGAGCTGGAGACAGAGTTTGGACCTTGGCAACAACCCTGGAGGATACATAAAAACTCAACTCAAGACTTCCCACCAGGAAGACTTCAAAGAGCTGGGAAGCAGTGTGTCATGTTCAAAGGGGAGAAAGATCAGTTTGACTGGAGCAAAGTTCCTAAGAAGAAAACTGGCAGGAGATGAGCTGAATAAAATATGGCCCAGAAAGGTGGGATCTGATGGAGTTAGGGGAAGAAGATTCTTTTTGAGGGGAAGGTCCCCTATGGGAAAAAAGGCTCAGCTGTGTGGATTTGACTCACTCACAGCTCTGGTTTTCAGTCTAGGTTGGAAGTGGAAGTAATGGTAGGAGGATGTGGAAGAAATCAAAGGATATTTGGGCTTATCCTACAGGCAGTGGAGTTACCAGGGATCTACCCTAGAGAGTGGACCAAGATCCTATTTGCTGTGTTAGGAGGATCCTTGTAACGTATTCGTTTTTTAAGGCAATAAATCAAATGCAATAAACTGGGGTGACTTAAAACAACAGAAACATATTGTCTCACAGTGCTAGAGGCTAGACCCTTGAAATCAGGAGGTCCACAGGGACATACTCCTGTCTGAGGTCAATAGCAGAATCCTTCCTTGCCTTCTCCTAGCGACTGGTTAATTGATCGCCATCAGTGGCCTTCCTTGGCCTGCAACCACAATGCGTCAGTCTTTTACTTCCATTACACATGGCATTGACCTACCTCTAGCTGTGTCTCCACAGGTATTTTTTCTCTTCTTAGAAAGATACAATATGACGAGTCATGTTGTACTTTGTCTTAATTTGGTTATTTATTTCCAAATAGTCACACTTACAAGCATCAAGGATTAGGATTTCAGCACATCTTTCAGGGAGCACAACTCAATCTAGAGTGAGTGAACATGACATCAGAGTTGTCTATGATCCAAATGAGCAGGCATCTGAAGGCCTTCATGCTGATCTGGGGGGAGAAAAGTGAATAACCCATCTTTTGCAGAATCTAACAAACATTTACCTTTCAGACCTTCTCAAAGCAGCTTCTGGTGGGATTTGTGAACTGGATCCAACAAATCACCACCTTCCTGTTGAAACTTTAAGCCAACAGTCTTTTTTCAAAGATGATAATTCAGGATCCATCTCCATAAGGAACATGGGCTTGCTTCTCCCATTTCCAGTGCACCTCAGACACACGAACTGCCTTCCTTTTACTGCCACCTGGACAGCAGTGAGCTCCAAGGGCTGAGGGCCGATCACCACCAAGGGGACATCATTTCGCCTCCCTAATCTCCACAGTAGGACGTAGGAAAAGGGGGCAGAGTGTGGAGAACTGAAACTTGAAAAACTCTGACCTATTTCGATGAGCATTGAGCTCAGGAAGGAACCAGAATTTAAACCTGAAGACTCTCAACTTTGCTGCTAGACAGTCATGATCCCCAACCTGGAGCACTGCTGGGTAAGTAGCAAGCTTGGAAAATTCTTCCCAAGCCTTCGTCATGTTCAGAACAGCCCCAACATTTCAGTGGGTCATCATGAGACCATCTTTGCTCATTCGCGCAGATGTTCAAAGTGGGTGTCCCTGAAGGGATAGGTTTCCTGGGTAGTAAGGAAATGCCACAAGCGTCTCAGACTTACCCATTTGCCAGCAAACAAGGTGACGTGACACCGTTTCAGAAACCACAAGATTCCTGGTCAGAGCAAAAAGACCTGAGTTTCCTATTCGCATTGATTCTCCTTCCTCCCCAAGTCCCACAGAGGTAGTGAAAGTGTGTGTGTATTACAGATAAGGAACCCCAAGCTTAGGGCACCTGAATTTTTTATGGATGGTAAGTCTGCTGCATCTTTGCCCTGGAAGAGAACATTATCTTTATTCCAACAGGCAGCAAGTCAATCTGTCCTCTGTTCCAAAAGTAGACACTATCCTTATCATTTGAGGCTGCTCGCTATACAAATGTCCTTTCAAAAATAGTCTGGAGCCAAAGTCAGGGGGATCTCCGCTGACAAGACTTACTGAGAGGCAAGAGCCCCATAAGGATTCTTTCCCAAGAGCCGCTCCCAGCTGAGCAAAGACCCAGGTGTCTTCCATCTTAAAGCAGGACGTTACTCCAGATCCTGCGAGATTTCCCTGTACCCCTGGAGGACTGGGGAAGTGAACAAAGGATAAGGAAAGGGAGAGGGATTTCAGTGGCTCAGATCTAGAAGTAGGGTGGGTGCCCATGCTCCACTGGCCAGAACCCCATCACTGAGCCATGACTTGGGACACAGAGGCAGGAAAATAGAGCTTAGCTGTATGCCCAGGAGAAAGACAGATGAAGGCTTTCATGAACCACTAGCCAGACTCTACCTTTCTGTTTTCATTCTGTCAGATTTTACAGAGAGACTCCAAGAATTTCTGGGCAACTTCTAGGAAATGGGGCTGGGGGTGGCGGGGAGTGAGATGGAGAAACAAAGAATGGAGGAAGGACCCCACATCAGAGTATATGAAAGAATATCTGTTCAAGCAGAGCAGAAGACTTGAAAACTAATGGCCTGATTTTAAATCCTTAAATCCTATTTCCCCAGGACAACCAATTGTCTCCGACTAAGGGGTTTCCGGCGATGTGAGACTTTCCCTGTTAAAATTAGGACAATTTTGGGGCAAGCAACAAATAGAATGAACACCCTCATTCTTAGCTGGATAGGCGTGGAAAGTGATTTCCTCTTTCTGAGTGTCACTTAGGAAGTGAGACTTGTCCTATACAAGCTCCCTATAGATGTGTGGTGGGGGGTCCAGGGATGTCAACGGTCAGAAAGGACCACACCCACGGGAACTGATTTTAGAACAATATAGCAGAGAGGGTTGGCGGCCAGTAGGGAAGAGCTCAGAGACCTATCATTGAACCAGCTTATCCGACAAATGAGGAGACAGGAGACTCCAGGATAGTAGATGGGAGTTGATTTGCTCCCAGGAAGCTCGTAACAGAAAATCCTCATCTTTGTCTTCTACTTCCAGCATCTAGCAGGACCTTTGGGGAGATAAGTACAGCAAATCCCCACTTAATGTTGGTGACAGGTTCCTGGAAACTTCAACTTTAAGGAAACGACATATAATGAAACCAGGTCCTGGAATGACATCGTTTTGTTCACCACCAATCAGAATTTCCTTCTTATCAATGTTGTGATGAAATGACATTATTCCAGCACCTACCACTCATCACCCAACAAGAGGCTGAGCACACGTACCGTTTTACGAGGGATGGTACCATTTTTTCTTTTCTTGTTTCCTGACCATCCCATCATTTTAATATAAATGTCAATTTTGTCTCATGTTTATTAAACCAGGGCCATCATTAGTGCGGGGCAAAAGGCACTGTTGAGTTGCCCCGGGCCCAAACTGGGGAGGGGTCCCAAAAGCAGTGCCCTTTCTGCCCCATCTTGAAGACAGCCCAGTGAGTGGACATTTCTGGCACTGGGATGGTTAAAGTGGCAGGTGTTTTAGGCAAGGCATTTAGAGTAGGACTTCTCGGGGTGCCAAATTTTGTCTTCAACTAAGGTGCCAAAATTCCTTGCAGTGGCCCTGGCCGTTTGTATGAAGTCCCCTTGGACCACACATTGTTACCGTGTGATCACCCATGGGCATCACACAGGACTTACTTGCTGCTGGCCTGGCTGCTCTGCTCCTGCTCGGATTGCTCTGCCTCCTCCCTTAGTAGCCAGCACAGAACCCCGTCCCATTTTTTCCGCCCAGCGTCCCATTTTGTCTCAAGGACATATGGCCAACCTACCCAACAAAGACTCTCACGCAAAGCCATGCTTGTTGTAAGTCTGGGGATTCCTTGCCGAAGTCTACATACACCCTCTCCCCCAAGCAGTCCACCTTGCCTACTGAGACCTGAACCAAAAGTTTGGGAAATGACATTTTTGTTGCTGTCATGAGGTTTTCTCTTGTTTAGTCGATGCTGGCATTGTATTATGAAGGTCCTCAAATATTGATATCCCTGGTGATTTGGAATCAACAGGGAATAAAATACTTCGCACGAATCCTGATTTACAACTCGGAGATTTAAAAAGGAATTCCAGCCTTTCTGTGCAAACTTCAAGGGAGAACCTCTTACTCAATCTGGACCTGCCCAGTTCCTAACCTTGCCTGGAGTATGCATTTGTCTCCTTTCTTCCAGAGTCCATCCACTTGTTTTACTGAGTCCTCCAAGCCATTTCTTTAAAGGCTAGTTCAGCGTGGCCTCTTGTGTGGTATTAGGTCGGGATGGGCTCGAAGGTGAGATTGCTTGTGAGGACTTTGCTATATTGTGGCTTCAAGAGCTGGACACATACCTCCCCGATCACAAAGGCCTGGTCTTTTAAAATGGTTTACAATGCAGTGTGATTTTTTTCCCTCTGTGTGTGTGCTTAGAATAATTGCAGACTACTATCAAGACACCAGACCGGGCTTAGAGAGAGAAGGCTCAATTCTTAATTTAGACAGCAATTTCTCAGGACAAAAAAAACTTATAAATGTGGGCTATTTTAACAGCTGTGCCAGGCTATTCTTTTATTAACTCTAAAAAGGTTTGACCTATTTAATACCCAAGGGGAATCGTCGGGGCTGAGAGATGAGGCTATTTTGGTGCTGTGTCTCCGTTCTTTCACTGCCCTGCAGTGGCTGCCCGAATGAGCACCCCGCATTTGGCCTCCTTATCAGGGCCCCTTGCAGTGGGGTTCAGAAAGCTGAGCCTGGATTTGGGGTCTCCATCCCTCTCCATCACCTCTCAATCTGTGAACTACTTAGAATTTTTTCATCAATCCCTTTTCCCCTCTTAAAGAATCAGGGAATCTCCAAACAGGAGGATAAGGAGGCCCCTGGAGGCGAGCGCGCGAGCTCACACACACACACACACACACACACACACGGGTGTGTTGTAGGGAATCAACTTCCAGATCTTTAGCTTCTGGAATGGGCCCTCTGGTAGCCAGTCAGGTCTGTGGTCCTCCCCTGCTTCCCTTGAGATAATCACCCACCTCTTACATTTTGCAAAGGAAAGTGCCTTCTTCTCTCGCTTCTTGATTAGCACTAGAGTGCTTTGTCACTGTGGCAAAGACCACTGGGTCCAATGAAAGATTTGAGAAAGGTCCGCTCTAGAGGTCATAGCCCTTAGCAAGCCAAGGCCACCAACGGGGAACACAGAGCTCCCTTCTGCTGGATGTATGCAATTCTCTTTGTCTATCTCATTTCGTTTGTGTACCTGCTTATCTGTCTGTTGATGTATTATCTTTATCTCTGTGTGTCTGTCTCTCTGCCTGTCTAACAGAGTTCAGATGTGGGGCAGCTGTCTCAAGGTCAAGTCTATTTGAACGAAGTAATGAAGTCAGATGTTCTCTGACAGTCTGATCTGGCTGATGGCTAAATAAATGACCTTACCATTTAGACTGGACAGCAGACCTTCTTCAGCATTCAAAGAGCAAACGGTGAAATGCCAGGACTTCAAAGAAAATATATTCCAAGCATACACTTAACATACAATACATAGCAAGTTTTGCTTACTCTGATTTAAAAGTAGGTGTGTATCAAGCTAAAAATGTGCGAAGGAAAGCAAAGGTTTCAATTATTACTGTTTTAGGGAAACTTGGAGTCCAATGTTTGAAGACCCCACCTTCCTATCTAGAAAGGTCTATCACCCTTCATCCAAACTGACTTCTCAGGGTGCTGTTATTTTTTTTTTCCCAGTAACCTTCATAAGAAGAAATCTGGCCAAATGATCCCCCCATCCCCCCGCCACCCATCACCTCTCTCTTTCATTGCACTGGAAGGAAAAATATTAAAGCGGTCCTTTTGCTTGGGGGAAAGGAAATTTTTTTGCAAAGGATTCTATCAGCCACATTAAAGCTGTCTGATGGGCTTGGATGAAAGACTGAGCTCTGAGAGAGAACAGAGAATCACTCAGTGCCCTTGGGGACCATACGTATTTCTCAGGGTTTCCTTGAAAGATGGGCTCTTCCCAAAGGGGCAGGAAATTGCCACAGGTCAGAATCCAGCCAAAGAGGACATGCTAGCAGCTTTTCAGCCACGTGAGTCCAAGCCCCTCTGTCATCTTCACTTGGAGGACAGTGCTCCTTCCAAAGACGGGGACCTGCACCCACCCCCCTGCCCTCTCCAGAAGCCCCCATGGTGGAGGGAACACAGAGCGGGACACAAGGCTTGCTTGATCCCACTCAAGTGCGTTTCATCCGTGTTACCAAGAAAGGACTCAAAGCAGCACGTGTGAAAAGCACCCCTCATTCTGGAGAAAACACAATCATGGCTTGAAAGTCTTAATTTCCCTCGGTTTTCTCCCCAAATGCAATTAGATATCAGCTACCTTGGCTGATTTCAAACCCAAATTGCTGCTGCTATTTTATCGAACTCCTGATTACCAAGGCGCTGGAGAAGGAGCAGCAAACAGAGAAGGGAGGGCGGGAGTTTGCTTTCCGGCTCAGCTGGCCCAAATGAAGTTTCTCTCCTGCTTTCCTTTCTTTCTTTTTGTTTTTTTTCCTCGGACCCTAGGCAGGCTGACGGTGGCTACTGTCTGCGGACTGTTGTCCCTGTCACCACTCTGGGAAAGTCCTGGAGTCCCTCCTTCCGCCGCCCCCTCCCAGGTCCCACCCTGCATCCCATCTCCGAAGGGTCACTGGGGAGCCTGCAGGGGTGGGGCCCTGTGCTCCGCTCTGAGAACCCCCCACAGCAGGTGCAGACGGCGTGGCCACTGCCTGGACACTGGAGGGCCTTGTAAGAGACTGAAGGAGCGTCCACCCATCACGCTGGAGCTGTGTGTGTGTCGTCTGTCGCTTTTGCCTTGAAAGGAGAAGGGGGTCTGTATTTTAGGGGTGGCTGGCTCCCCATTTCCTAGTAGAGACCCGCGTGGAAGGTGGTCAGTTCTAGTCAGACTTGGACACAGTCTCACTCAACTTGGCATCATTTGCCGTCATGACGCGATGAACACAGCTTGGAGGAAGCACGTGGCCCTAGGGTCTGACTTTGTTTGCTAGGACGCTCCTAACATGTTCCACAGACTGAGCGCCTTACCGGTAACAGAGATGGGTGTCTCCCAGTTCTGGAGACGGGGGATCGGGGGTCCGTGGGGTTAGCCCTTTTGAAAGCAGTGAGGGACGAATCTCTGCCGGGTCGCTCCCCCAGTCCTGGGGGCTTATTGGCCGACTTCGGGGGACCTTGATTTGGGGGTGCATCATTCCAATGCTTTGCCTTCACAGGAGATCTTCTCTTGGGCTCAGTTTCTGTTATCGAGTGTTCCCCTTTTTATTTCTTATGTTTAGCATCTACCTATCATCTATCTAACTATTAGTTGTTCACTTTGGGCGTCCCCCTGGTCCCGAGTCTCGAACTCCAGTCCTTGGATTTCATGTGGCGGCAATGATGGAGCCACAGCCTTAGCGCCTGAGTGCCAGGGTGCACCTTTCACAGGAGGACACCCGTCACACGGGACTAGGGCCTGCACTCATGACTTCGTTATTGAATTACCTTTGTTAAAAAAAAAAAAAACCACAAAAACCCTATTTTCTAATCAGATCAATTCTGAAATCCTGGGGCTCAGGACTGCAGCCTGTTTTGGTGGGAAATTTGCTTCAACCCATAAGAGTCTAGCAGACCTGCGTCAGCCGAGAGTCCCCATCCGTGTGACCACGCACTCTAGAGACCCAAGACGGTGCGCACATTCCTTGTGTGTGCTTCTGCTACTCGATGTGATGGAGTACTCTTCCCTACTTCCAGAGCATCTTGGAGCCCCCGAGGCATTTGGCGACTCTCTCAGATGATCCTCCCTGAAACCCTGGGAAGTCAGGACACCATCCTCCCTCACGGATGAGGAAAGGGAGCTTTGCCGGGCATGTGACTTGCCCAGGTCTCAGGGGCAGACAGCAGGCGAGCTGGGAGTCAGTCAGACCCAGTGTGTCTGACTCCAAGGCTAAGACTTTCTAGAAATCATACATTTGCCATCCACTCCTTCATTTTCTCGTGCGAGAGCTCACTGGTCTGCATTGTGTTGTTTTGCTATTTTCCATTAGTTAGACAATTTGCGTCGAGGGAATACATTACCAATTTAGAGAAACACATTCTCTTAATCAAATGTGTTTGTTTAAAGCTGCAGGAGAAATGAGGAAATTACAGTGGAGGAACCGATCCAGTTTGGAGAGATCAAAGAAACTTGACAGGGAAAAAAAAATGGCACTTGACCTGAGTTCTGACATGCGAAGTAGAATGTGTTTGATGAGGAGAGAGCTTGGAGGCTGAGGAAGTCTCCGGAGAGAATTCACTTGAGAGAGCATGGAACTGGACATCATGAGCTTAGTCTCACAGCAAGGCCTAGCTGTTGTTATAACCGATCCTGCGTACGGTATGGTGTCCAGATGGGAATCGATTCCATTGGGTTATTGGTCAATGTAATTCTTCATCCCGTGCAAACAAAATCCAAAGTTCCATCAACAACCTGGTGAAAGTTGTTTTTTACTCATGTAACAGCACAACATGGGCAGGTGACTCTGCTCCACATAGAGATTCAGGGACACAGGCTCCTTCCTTTTTGTGGCTCCATCATCTCCTAAGGTTTGAGAGTTCTCAGCTTCCAGATGGTGCAGTGTAGGGAGGAGTGAGAAGAGCAGAGAGGCCCCATCTCCCACTTGAACCTAGAAGTGGCACACAGTACTTCTACTTTATTCAAGTAGTGAAATTAGTATGTGATCAAGCTTAGAAATAAGAGCAGCTGGGAAAAATAATCCCTGGCAGGCAAGATCCTCCGGTGACAACTCTGAGCTAGGGAAGGGGGTCATGAACTTTCCAGAAAACCGATAATCTCTGTCACTGTTGACGTCAAACTGAGTAATAGGTGGAGTATGGAGAACTAGTGGAAGGAAAGATGATTTGGTTGCCACAAGGTTCAATGAGAAAGTAATGTAACTGATTCGTAGTCAGTCATGGATGGAGATAGGAGTGGTGGCTTATTTTACTTGGCTTATATACTGTAAGCCAAGCTTGACAGCTGTTACTCAAATATGTCTTTCAGTTCAGCCTCCATAGAGTCATGTAGGATCCCCTTCAGAACAAAGAGGAGATAGGAGTGATAAGGCCAATTGCCTGATGCTGTGGCTGTAATAAGAGAATGAGAGAGCTATTTTGTTCACAACTCTGTAGGACATTGCAGGCACAAGTAGTCTTTCAGTGGGTCCCTGATAACAGAGTAAATTTCGAAGGAAAGAAGACACATCTCTCCTTCCTCCACCAGAAATGGAGGCAACCTGAAACTCCACAAACTCTATAACATCTGCGGACATGCCCATCAGAGTCCAGGACATGGGGGGCATTCGCAGAGCTCAGTGGGGTGCCTGTGCTCAGCAGGTCCACACCTGCTCTCAGGCACGCGTGAGACTCCACCTAGACTTGGGAGAGAGCTCATTGCAAAGGGGCCAGAACTTTCTATGAGCAGATGGGAGCAGATGTCAGAGACTTTTAAGGAATTATTGTTATTAAGATCCCATCATTACCCTTGGGGGTGAGACCTTGAGAAACTCAGTTTAACTATAACCCAGTAATGCAGTGACCTCTCCAAAAGTTTCAACCTTCAGAAAATAAATGATTCTTTACAGTTGAACACAAAGCAAGATGATATACTCTAACACACCAGGTTAATGTTACTCAAAAACATCTCTCGTCATGTCAGAGACTCTGTGTCAAAAAATAATACATCTGATGACTTCACGTGTATTTAAGAGACAAATAAATAAATAAATTGTAAATAATACTCATATTTCTCACTGTCAGAGAAAGAGATACAAGAAAGCAAAGAGAGAATGCTGGAATGAACATTTTGGTTTTGCATTAGAGTTGAATTTATCAACTTTTTTGACTAATGAATGCTAAACTCTGTGGGTGAAGGCTTAAGGAGGAGCAGGGTGTTTGTACACCCCCAAACGATTACTAACCTCCAGGGGAAAAACCGTAACACGACAATGGGGAAACGCAGCAAACCACACCTAAACTGCAAACTAAAGCTCAACATCGCCAGGAATAAAACAAATCAAATCACAGGCAACCACGCCTTGATGAGTTGCTCGGAGAACTGCACCCCAAATCCTGATCCTCAGTGGAACGGGGGGAAAGCATTAGAGGAACAAATCGAAGGACAGTCTACAAAATCCCTGGCTGCCATTCTTTGAAGAGCAAAGTCCTGGCAGACACGACAAGACTGAGGGACTATCACATGTGGGGGGAAATGGAAGAGACAGCGAGGAGCCACAGGGGTTTCCAAAAGAGAATCCGAAACGGAAGAAGAATGGTTGTGGAGAACCTAGGGAATCCTGTCACCTAAAATCTGTGAGAGAGTGTTGTTGACCCATGATGAGTAAGAATTTGGTCCAAACTGGGGAAATGTGAAAAATAATCTTCGAAGCAGGACTTTAATATTATCATTAAACATGACATGTGTGTATGATTCAATGCTAGCCTTTAAAAGCTGTTAGGAGGCAAGAGTTGGATGGGTTGTGTGGCTTCGGCTGATGCCAAGGAGACTGGAAAGGTGGGCTCCTGGCACATGTGGGCTTCCACAGGGCCATCTGAGACAACCGATTTCGATGGGTGAGTAGCTCAGAGCCGAAGAACCCCGATGAGCGGGGGAGTATGAGAAGTCATCCAGTCTGCAAGTGAAGAAGCCGAGTCCAAGGGACAGATGCAGTCAAGACAGTGACTGCAGGAAGTTGAGTGCCCCGAAGCACAGCTTGAAGGGAGCAGTTGTACCTGGTCGCCACCTGCCCACCTCCCCCCGTCAGGTCAGTCCACAGTCTCTAGACACAGTGCCCTCTGGAAGGAGAGATGGGCTTAGAGACAGAAAAAGATGGAGCGAGGAGAGAAAGGCAGAGTGTTGGGAGAGAGAGGTGGCCGCCTCTGAGGCTCTTCCCAAAAACAGATCGTTTGTGACAAAAAAGGCCTAGTCAGATAAACACCCCACTGTGCCAGACAGAATCTGATTTAAGGGGACCCATGGGTGTTCATGTTGCTATGGAAACCAGTCCTTTTCCCTTCACTGTTTAGGAGGGCTGTGTCTGTGTGTGTCTGTGTGTGCGTGTGTGTGCATGCATGTGTGTGCTAGGAATTGTGCTGTGTGCCTCTTGGAAAAGTTATGGCAGATTTCTTCTTTCTTCTTCCACTTGACTCTCCAGTCGGATTAGCATATATCAGAGGAGAGAGAAAATGATTGACAGCCATGCCAATGCAGGGGGAGCGGGGGAGGGGTGTCTTTCGATTTTCCAGAAATAATTGTCCCTCTCCCTAAACCTCCTGACCTGATGGACAGCTGGGATTACCCCTCCATGGACCATCAACACTGTCGCTCTCCCAAACTCTGCAATGGTCTGTTGATTGTTTTCTTCCCTCGAAATCCTACCCAGCCTGGATGGTGAGCCCCCAGTTCCTGTCCCTGTTTCATCTTTACACCCAGCACCAATGCAGGGCAGACATCCCATGAGCATTTTCTAGGAATCTTCCTGGGCTGTTTTGCCTCCACCCTTTACCCTTCCTTTCTGGGGCACAGCTCTGTAGTGTCGTCTCTCCACCCTCCTGAATTTTTCCTACTCAAATACAATCCATCCTTCCAGGTCCAGTCGAAGATCAGTTCTTCCAAGGACCCCAGGCTGACACCTTACTGACATGCCCTCCCCTCCTCAGAGCTCTGCCTCACCCACTCTGCTGCACACCTGTGTCGTCTCATCTCCCCTAACGGTGAGTCAGGCAGCCCCTTTGTGTCTGACGAGCACCTGCAGACGCCACCAGGAAGAGCCCGTGTCTCAGAGGTCACTCCCAAAGACAGAAATATCTGTGACCCATCTATGACTCCCTGACATTCTTTCTAGTCACACACTCATAGCCTGTTCATTCCAGAGAACAGAGAGCTTGGGCTTGTTTTTGAGGCAATGGAGTGGCAAATCCATTTAGGACAGGATGTTTGAACATGCATTCATTAAGTCTTCAGTTGACTTTGTGTAATTGAAAAAATTGGGGGTGTTTACGTGTTGGCCATATGGATCAGACAACCTTGGGTGACGGGACGCCAGCCCAGAGTCCTGCCCTGTGCACTCCAGCTAGCCCCCTGCCCCCCAAGGAAAGGCTGGAATCCAAGGTGTAACGGGAGCGCAGAGGCGGCTGCACTTAGGGACCCAAAGGGCAGGAGCCGGCCTCTCTTTCTTCTCTTTCCCTCCAGCTAGGAGTGTTTGTTCACAAGCCCTGGTGCAGTCACCAGCTTGGAGCCCCAGCCAGCAGTTATGTCCCAGGTGTACCGTGGTCTCCTTCTCAAATCGCTCATCATGCAAGTTAGAGAAGAGTTGCGAGCACCAAGTGCAGACTGCCCCCCAAAAGGCAGAGACTGGTAAGTGGCCCCAGATTGAAGAGACCAGTCGGTGAGGACTGGAATCATGACTCTGCCCTGTGACCCAGCGTAAGCTCCAGCCTCCGTTCCTTCATCTCAAAATGGGGGTGAGGATGAGGGTGGGATGATGATGACGTTGATGATGGGGGTACCTACCTCCCAGGGCTGACAGGAGGATTATACGAAGTAAACACCTAGCACGTGGCACGTAGCAAGGGGCACTTCAGTGTTTACTGTGCTTAACATGACCCATCGATACTGAGTCCTGGCTGAGAATAAGCTAGCTCTCTCGGATCTCTGGGGAATGAATCATGACCTGGACAGTGCCTGATAGAAGCAGTGCAGGGGAGCAAGATGTCACACGCACATCTGGATTCCAATCCCAGTTTGTCTGCTCAGCCCCAGGGTGTGTCTTCATCCCTCTGAGCCTCTGTGCTTTCCTCTATCATGTGTGGGGGTGTCCATCGTCCCTACCTGCAAGATCAGCAGAAGCCCTCAATGAGCTAATCAGGACAAGGCCCATCGCGCCTCCTCTTCCTTCTCAAGCTGTTGGCCAACAGTCAAAATTCTTCTGTCAATGGCGTCCTTCGAAGCTTCAGCCAATGTCTGTTTCCACAGCCTTCAGGTCAGTGACTATGTGTCATTCATTGCTGCATGTTGGGTGCCCAGCACAATCTGGCCTTCAGGGGGTGCTCAGCTCATGCTGACAGGGTGAGGGACATCACCTTATGAGTCCTGTTGGATCTCTTGTCCTAGTTTCTGATCTCAATATCGTTTCAGCCCCAGTGGTCTGAGGAAGGAGAGCCCCTTGTGTAGATTTACCATCATTTTTAGAGTTGAAACCAGGACCGGTTGGATCATCACCAGGCATGAGGGAGGGGGTCTTCAGGTCAGGGGTGAAGATGGGTGTGGGGTGCAAGACTCCCCTTTTGGGGAAATCTGCCCCCCTTGCTGAGCAATGAGGAGCTAGCTTGTTGGGTGTGTGCTTGCTTATCGAAGTGTGACTGAAACCAAGACAGAATTATTTCCATCCGGGTGGGAGGCTGGGACAAGGTCGCTAAACCAGGACCATTCCAGTCAAATGGCCATGTCTGGTGACTCTACCCTAGAGCCCAATTCCAGCCCCGGCCATCCGGAGCTCTGCCCCTCAGAGTGCACCCAGGCCCCGGGGGCCCCTGACCCCGGGATCTTCTCCACCAGGCCCACCGACAAAGGTGAAAGTTGCAAAGGAAGGTCTAGACTCTCAGACACATCTATCTTTATTTGTTTCCTGTCAGAAAAGTTCAAGAATTACACCAAAAAATACTTCAACCTCTGCTACCTACTGACAAAAATACACCACGAAATTAGAAAGCGCTCAGCGGTTTTGCAGCGGACAAGGTGTTTGTCCCCTTCGGATGACACATGAATCTGCAGGTGACTCAAGGGGATGGGAGAGGGGAGTCTGATGATAGCATCTGGCAAGTTTGAGCTATGCTAGTCTTATTAGCCAGCTGTCAGTGACAATGACTTCGGCAACACAGCAAGTCACACACACACACACACACACACACACACACACACACACACACACACACACACACAATGCCCTTGAAATGACCTTATGGGGAAAGAGTCCCATATCTCAGCTAACCAACTCTGCCAGCCGGTTCTGGCCCCACTGGGCCCACACCCCATGGAGCAGGCCTCCCCAGCACACCTGGGGGACAGCACCGTGAGCGTGTGATGTGGTTTCAGGCAGAGGGAGGCGTGGTCTCTGCTGGGATCTGCCTCCTTGTCAGAAGCTTCTAGAACCAGAATAGTGAGTTTGAACAGATGCCCCCCTGTTAGCACAGCAAGCAGAGGAGGAAAAGACAGTCCCATTTTTCAGCTTCCTTCAGAAATGTCATGGCCTCGTTGGAGGTCCTGACTATCACCGGAGCCTCCTGGTAATGACTCTTCATTCTCTGTCTAGGGTCATTAGCACTTTGGGAAATAACAACAACAAAAAAAGTTTAAAAAAGTGGGGGTCTCTGTTTATCGCTTGGCCAATATGCATGCCCGCCCCTTCGTCTTACAGCTGCTCCTTCCCTCTTTCCTTTCTTACTTTGGCTAAACATGGACAGTACCAGGTGTGGGTCTGGGAAGACAAGACCTAGAAGGAGAAAGGTCTCTTCTGCCCACAGAGACACCAATCACATCCCCTGTGGGTTGGCCCAGACCCGAGCCCCACGTGCCTACATACACATTTGTGTTAACCTTGCAAAAACCCAACCAAGCCACCCGAGATGGGAGCTTTTCACTCTGACTTGCATGCATCCTGCTCCTCCATACACCGAAATCAATCCTTCTCCCAACTCCGTGGCTCCCCAGGGCCGGTCTTCCTCTCTGCAGACCAGAGAGGGCCCCCCAGAGCCCCTGCCCGCCCGCCCGCCTGCCCACACGTGCCCGGCCCTCCAAAACCCACCCTCGGGCTACAGTTTCTCCTTTTGGGAGTCCGGGGGGGCTTGACCGCCCTCCACCCTCTGCGGACGCCACCCTTTGCATCCTTCTCTGGGTTCATGCTCCTGTGTCTTTCCTTTTCTGTTCTTAAATGTTCCTAACAAAGAAGAAGCGGCGGCGTTGGAAATATCTTACATGGGAACAATCAACACGAAACATGCCTTTGTACATGAGCCTGACTCGGGGACGAAGCGACGATACCGAAAGACAGAAGGAAGAGCGACAGACAGCTCCCGCGCACCGGGCGTCCGTGGCGCCCCCATCCCCCCCCCGCCCCCCCGCCCCCCACCCCGCGTCCCGGGAGTGCAGTGCCATCTCGTCCCCGGAGCTTGGTTCAGCCAGCCAGGGTGTCCCCCTGCGCACCCCCCTTTCTAGCTCGGGATGTGCCTCTAATGGCCCTGGGTCTTGGAGGGCTTGGGCTCATGGATGACGGCGGCCGCCGACAGCCAGGGCCCGATGGCCCGGGCAGTGCTCTGCTTGGCCACGCTGTAGTGGCTGATGACCGTGTAGAAGCGGCTTCTGGAGCTGGGGTCCTGGGACGAGTAGTAAGCATCCAGGGAGGCTGGGATACAGCGCTTGTGCTGGGGAAAAACACACAAGAGTTAGGGGTCGCTCGCCCACCGTGGCCAACCCGCCCTGGGACATGGCCCCTCCGTCTGGGCACTCAGGCCACACAGGACTCAGACAGAGAGCAGACGGTGGTGTCCCAGCGCCGCCACCATCAAGGCTGTCACCTGCTTGAAGACAGAAGGAAGCTGGGTTCCGACTCCTCTGCTTCCTGACGGTGTGGCTGCGCCCGTGCCTCCATTCCCACCCCCATTGATGGGGCTGAATCAGCCCTCCCCTACCTGCTTCTCCGGGCCCCTGTTTTAATTCCTCCATTTTCTCCTTGTCCCTCCTTTCTATGAAAAGCTATAGTTCCTAACATTACAGTCTATTTTCATTACCCAACAATATATCGCAAATGGTCACAAAATCACAGCGATGTGATACCCAAGAGTTAGACTCGATCTCTGGATCCTTAGAACACATTTTACTGAGCGTGAACACTCAAATGAACGTATTCTCCAATCATCTGAAATATTTATTTTCCCTGCAAGCTTCTGGTCCCCACTTGGTATCTGTAAGGCTGGCTCAGGTCACTAGGGCAGCTTGAGACCCCAAAAGGGAAGACTTGAAACAGCCAAGGAACTTTCCATTGGCCGGCCAATTGCAGGAACTTGACTTGACATCTCAACCAGCTGTTGCTACCACAAGACAAGGGACCGTTGCTACAAGGAACCGTTGCTTGTCTCATCCCCTCCTGACTCTTTAAAAATGCACCCCTTCCTCCCAGAGGGTGTGACTTCACTGGTCTCCATCGTGAGACCGTCTGGGAGCGCTCCCTCAATAAACGCTGATTGTGTGCTGCTTTCCTCTAGCTTTTCCTTTAGCCTGGCTGCAGTCTTGGTTGTGACCTGACAGTGTTTAGCTTGTTCTTAATTCTCAGGAATTACTTTTTCTTCTTTATTTTTAAGTAGGTCAAAATTTGCATACATCAAGGACAAATATACCACGATAGGTACATAAAGAAGCCTTCTTCTTCAGCCGGTTCCCTCAACTCCGTTCCCTCCTCCCCTCACCCCACCCCTGGAGTAACTGTTTCTCTTAGTTTTTGACGGTATCTCTCCAGAATCTCTCTCACCAACTCTGTCCCTCACACAGGTAGTACATTTTCTCCTTCCTTCTCCTGGGGGATAGTTCATCGCCACATCTGGAGACCTGCTGCACTTATTTTCACCATTGTGTCAAGTCCCACTGCAGGGGTATAACATAGCTTTATTCAACTGTCCCCAACTGGTAGTGGTGGCCCCTCGCTCAGAGTCTCAGCTCGAAGTACTCTGTTTTCAGAAGTCACGTAGCAGAACAGAAGGATGTGTTTTAAAGACACAACATTCCCCAGTTGAGTCCTTCATTTGGAACAGAAGGCAATGTCTTGAAAAGCTCTCTTATAACACGGTCTTCCCCTGTGTCTCCTTTCAGATGTGAAAAAGGGTAATCAAACCTATTTTTCAGGATGCGGGCGCAGCTCAACTGAGGTGAGGTGTCTGGAAGGGTCTGGCAGAGGTCCGCCGATGGCTCTTTGTGAATCCGTTTAGCTCTAAACCAGATCCTATCTTTATCGCAACTAATGCTAGAATGCCCTCGGAGAACCGAGGCCAGATCACCTCCTGACTCCAGGGAATGGGGAGGAAATCGACTGTCTCCTTCAGTCCCAGTCCTTCAGGAAAGTGGACAACTCCTTGCCAGACACACAGGCTGTGTCACAGCCTGTAGGGAGGTGCTGCAGCTGGAGCGTGGAGGTCAAGGAAAAGCTCTTGACAGACCTTCTAACTGAAGCTGCCTCACTGACTGCACGCGCCTGCTGAAAGAGGCTTACCTTGTAGACAAATCCCTCTGGGCAGCTGTGGTCGTAGGTGAAGGCTTTATAAACCACCAGGAACACAATGCAGGCGAGGAAAGCGAGGGCCAGGCTGACGAGGATGGTGACCTGGAGGGAAACAAAACGGAATCACCAGCCTCAGTGTGCTGGCCTGCAGTCCACATGGCTGGCCCCCAAAACCAGGAGCTGGTGGGCTGTCTAGTGAAGGACAGGTCCCAAGATCCCCAGATAGACCCCTCAAGATGTCACCTTGGCATGTAAATCATTTTAAGTTAAGATCTGTTGAGGCCTCTGGGCTTCAAGAGCAGCTGTCACACTCTCCTAACCACCCAGAAGAATGAAGATTGGAATATGGCCCAGATTTAGCATTATCTCCAGAAGCAGCATTTTTATTGGAGAGCATCATCCATATGACAAAGCAAAGGGACAGAGCATCTGGGTGTTTGTCATGTAAGTCTCCTCCTCTCCTGGATGCTCCAGACCTAGATCCCATTCCTTTTTCATGATTAAAAAAAATCGTGGTGTCCTTTGAACTCTAGAATATGCATCCATGCAGAGTCCTCATCCATATGCAATTCAGTCTGGTTTTTTCCTCCTACTAATCTTCCTGAGATTAATCTGATAGCTCAGTCAGCCCAGGAAGAGCCTAGAGGGGAAAAGTAGGATGTCCCAGGGGCCCAAAGTGCTACCTCTGTCTCAGCTGTCACTCACTTGGAGTCTGCACTGAGCAAGCCACCTGAGCGAATTCTTCAGGCCTTGATTTCCCCTGATAGACTCTGGAGGACCTTCTTGGCCCAACATGCAATTTCCCCTTCATTGACTTTTCCTGTGAACTCCATGGGGGCTGGGAAGCTCATCATTAAGCCGTCACTTCCGGTGCATCTGCCTTCCATCACCACCAGCCCAGTGTCTCTACTGACTCTAGTCGCAGGCACCAGATTCTCATGTCCCCTCCACTTGGATATCCAAGAGGTCCCTTAGGAACATTCCCAGCCCACATGCTTGCTTGCTCTCTTCCCATTCCAAATCCCCTCTTCCTGCCTTTCCCCATCACCGGAAATGTCATCTCCACCTTGGCAGTCACCAGGCCAAAATTCTTGGTGTTTTCCTTGATTCTGTTTCTCATCTTCTATGTCCAATCAACAGATAGAGCCCTCAAATTCCTTCAAATATGTCCATAATCTGATTGCTTCCTAGCCCCAGAGTGATGGTCCTCTTGACCCAAGTCATGACGCTCTCATCTGCAATCTGGAGATAGCCTTCTAATGAATGGCGTCCTTCATGCCTGTGGTGTTTTCCACACACAGCAATCAAGCCTTTCAAAATCTAAGTCAAGATACATCCTTTCTCTTCTCAAATGCATCGAACGATTTTCAAATAGTTCACAGTCAAAACCCGGCTCCTCCCATTGGACAGTGGTGAAGAACACTGGGTCATTTGGTGGAGGGCAGGTTGTTTTGGCATCTGTCTGAGGACTGGGGAACCTAGGCACCTGAGGTTATTTTAACATGTAGAATAAGTTACTGCAACAAAAAACATATACATTAAGAAAGAAAGAAATAAAGAATAACCCAACTCCTCACCAAGTTTAAAAAAAACAAGACAACACAGGCATGGCCTGGTGGCTCAGGCACCAAGCCAGCAGCTGGGTCATGGACCACGTAAATCCCAAGGACCTGGGTTCAAGAACCGGGGTCAGGGAAGCACAACCAAAAGTAAACTAAAATGCTTCCTCTTCCTCTTCCTCCCTTCCTGAAGAATTCTTCCTCCTGCTCTCTCTTCCTTCCTCTCTTAAAAGTTAAATCAATCAGTAAAAATAAAACACCACCAAAGGAACTGGGAGCAACACCAGGGCTTACCAGGAAGGAGTAAGAGGCTAATGTCAGAAGTGCTCCCAGGATTGCACAGGCCTCATCCCAACACCTGTATAAAACGTGGCAAGGTAACCTCCCTGACACGTGAGGTGAACACTGAACCACCTGATTTGGCCTCCCGTCCCTACCATCCCCTCATCTCAACCTACCTACCCCTAAACACCCCCACACACACTCAAACAAAAGCACTTGAGCTTGAAAAGATTGGGTTTGAGGTTAGCATCATCCAAGACTTGTCCATATTTTTCCCAAACTTTTGAACATAGGTCAGAGAGAGAATAGAGGAAGATCTTAAAAGGAGATGGAGGCATGCCCTGGTGGCTTAGTGTCTATTACACCCTGAGCATAGCCCACATACATCCCAAGGTCCCTGGTTCAAGATCCGGGGCCGGAGGAACAAGTAAGATGAACAACTCAATAAAGTCAGTAAAGCACTTCTTCCTCCTCTCTCTGCCTGCCTGCCTAATCACCTTCATTCCTGTCTGCACCTCTCCTTTAAAAAAGGAATATGGTGTTAGACACTCTTGTCAGAAATGTGTTGAGTGGAATCGCAATGACCACTGTCCATGGTCCATACCTCCAGATAGTAGCAGTAGTTAGCAGTTGTTATTGCTGTTATAAGTGTGGAGGAGGAGAAGGAAGAGGAGGAAGAGGAAGAAGAGGAGGAGGACGAGGAAGAGGAGGAAGAGGAGGAGGAGGAGGAGGAAAAGGGGGAGGAGGAGGAGGAGGAGCAGGAGGAGGAGGAGATGCCTCCATTGTCATATCATCTTACTAATAATCACCACAACCATAATAGAAGCTGAAAACTATAGGGAACTTACTGCAAACTAGCGTCACCACGATCATAGGAATTTAGTGGAATATCACGCCCGGCTTTCTTATGGAGGAACCAAGGCTCTGCGAGACTAACCGACTTGCCCGCAGACAGGTCCACACAACGCACGGAGGGGCCGCATGTGTCCCTTGAGACCGCCTTTCCAGAACCGGCCCCAGCGTCTTGGGCTTCGGCCATGGCAGTAAGGCAGCCCTGCCCACAGCCTCCAGAGCTTGGTCTGCAGTCATTCCTGCCTCAACTTTGCTTCCCACCTCATGCCCACAACCTCCCTAGGGACGGCCACCATCAAGTCCCCTGACGACAGCAGCCTCCTCGCTGCAGCCCTGGCTTCTGGCCTCTCGGCTCCCAGCCAGTCCACCCTACATGTTCCATCAAACCAACTCAGCCAGGCTGCTTCCTGGAAGGAGCCGTTCCACAGACAGGATCAAGTCTAAACCCATCAGGACAGACCGGGCCCTTCTCGACCTAGCCTCCATTTCCCCCTGAGCCTCAACCCTTCCCTCCACTGCCCGGGGGCAGCTTGTCTTCCCAGCTCCGCACTCTTAGCTGCCAGGACTGCTGATTCCACATCCAAGTCCTCCAGGGCCCTGCTCGTTCTAGGCCCCATTCAAGGGTCCACTCTTCTCTCAAGTCTCGGGCAATATGGAGCCTGTCCCCGGCATCCACAACTTTCCCAATTATCATTCACCGCCGCCTGCCCGCCTCCCCTCCACCAGGACCAGAAGAGAAGGGAACAGCCAGCTGGACAAAATCACTGCCTTGGATCCTGCGAAGTAGTTTATTTGGTGCTGGAAGAATTCTCAGTTGCCCCTCGTCTCTCTCCTGTACCCCTAAAAGCAGGAGGTTTCTCTCTGACAACCGGGAGAACTGGGCCTTCCATTCTGGACGTGTCCCTGTCATGTCCTCAGTAGTTGTGGCCACAGAAAGACAGAGTTCCCATCTGCCCCTGATGCTGCTAAGCTGTGTGACCTCAGACAAGATGCTTCACCTCTCTGAGCCCCTGTTTTCTCAACTGTTAAGTGGAGACAAAATTCCTACCGCACAGGATCGGTGCGAGATGAACTGAAGTGATGTCTGTAACATGCCGGGTCCATGGGCTTAAAGGATAATAGTAACTTGTTGATGGTACCATCACAGCACTTTTTAAATAGCAATGTCGATTATTTCTTTTGTTCACAAGGCTATATTCATTTCAGGACATGGAAATGCACCTCAGTCTCTATTTCACACCACATCCTCCATCAAGAGTCCCAGGATCCTTTACCACCAACTTTTGCCCTCTAACCAGACCACCCGCCCACCATGGCACTGTGTCCTCTTATTTTTGTCGCGATTTGTGTCATCATTTGTTTCATTTCATGATACCCATCTTGTGTTTCTCTTTTTCTTTCTGGTTTCTGTCACAGAACATGATACCCTCCAGTTTCATCTAGATGTAGCAAAAGGGCACAATTTCTTTTCTTTTCTTTTTTTTGGTTTTTAACTGAAGCATAGAATTCCAGGGAGTTTCCACACCACAGCTTCTTCATCCAGCCCTCGGTTAATGGGCATTTCGGCTATTTCTGCGTCTTGGTTATCGTGAACGCAGCAGTTCTTTTTTCTGTATTCTCTCTTTGAACTCTCATGATTGCTCCATGAGTCTAAATTTTCTCCCCATTTAATAGCCCGGTAAACTGAGGCATGGCATAACTTGCTTCAGGTCACATGAGGCAGCAGAGCCTGTTGGGACTGTAGAAGATTCTGTTCTGAAGGGCTGGCTCCCAACCACTATGCCCACAGGCCTCTCCATAGTTTTTTTCTCCCTCCTTCAGCTGCCTTGGTTTATAGGTCACCTCAGACGTGGAAACCCCAGGAATGGGGAGGAGAGAAGAAAACCAGCAAAAGCCCCGTCCTGTCTGCCCAGCCAGGATGCTGGCCCGCGACCCTCGTCATCCAGGAAACATGGGCTCATTAAAATTCACGCCAGGCCGCGACTCGGACCCACAAATACCCAATAAACCGCCACTTTTATGAAGCATGCAAACCCTGGAAATCTCCAAGCAATAGAACTGCGCACGTCAGGGAAATGAAACTTTGTGGGGAGATAAAAACCAGAAGGGCCCAACAAACATTCATCTTTTCTACGTGACAGCTGGACCCTCCTGAGACATGAGGAGGCTGCCCGGCACCTTGCTCCAGGCTCAGACCCCCAAAGATCCCGACAACTCGGCTGGAGTGGAAAGTGTAAGGGGACCACAGTCCATAAATTCTGCCCAGATGACAGACTGGCTCCCCTAACCCTCTCCCTCTCCCTGGCTGTGAATGGAAGAAGACCCTTTGGAGTCGGGTTGTCTAGACAGAACATCCAATGTCATCAGTTACTTGCTGGGTGACTGGACAAGCTGCATGCCCTTGGGAAAGCTCAGCTCACTTCGCTCTAAAATGGGACATGCTGTGGGTGGTCAGGTGACATGTGGGGAGGCGGGATGCCCTGGTATGCCAACCCCCATGGAGTCTGTACAGGCTGCATCATTTCGAGAACTTGCAACTCTGCAGGCCAGAGACCAAATGTGCCCATTTTACAGATAGTCTAATGGAGGCAGGGGGAAGGATTTCCTATACACAAGGGCAGAGTGAAGATTTGAACACAGGGTTGTCTTATTCTAGCCAGTAGCCAACCCATATGTTGTCCTGCAGCTCCTTCCACAACTATATTCAAGTTTTATTGTCTCTTTTAGAGGAAAGGTCTAGGAAGAAATGAAAGTGAGTAGGTAGGCAGGAAGAAAGAGGAGGAAGCAGCATTTTATTTATATTTATATTTATTTTATTTAGTTGTTGTTTAGTTTATTTAGCTATTTTCCCCCTGGGCCCGGGACTTGAACCCAGGGATACGTGGCCCATGCTCCTTCAGAGGCGACTGACCTAACCACTGCTCCACCAGGGAACGCATTAAAAATGCATCACACCATTGTGATAAGGACACTATTGAAAACGCAAAAGGAAAACCACCCATTCCAATCCGGCCATCATCTCAAGTCTGTTTTCACTCACTTTCTCTTCATTCCTGTCCTTAAATCTTGATTCCTCCGGCTCCTTCCCGCTTTACCCAACTGGTTTATCCAACTCTCTATGAGCGCACAGAACATCTCTGAAAAGCACCCAGAACCGAGACAGGTCTCCACCGCACCATCTGCAAAGTGGTTCTAAATCATGACGCTAATCCACACAAAACACTGTCGTGAAGTTCAACTAAGATGAACATGACAGTGCTCATCGGATGCTTCCTCCTGTCCTCACTGTCATGACTGCGATGTCAACATGGAATCTGGGCCAGGCGTCTCCTCAGCCCGAGGGTCGTCGGGCGTCACACTGTGTTGTCTGACCTGTGACCTGCTCTCTCTGACCCAACAGCAGTAACTAGAGGGCAGGGCTTCCGCGAGCTTGAGATTCAATTGTATAAATGGTTTGCTGGTGATCTACGTTGATGGGACATAAAAGGGTCTCTGACGTGAGCCGAGTCCCTCTGTCTGCCCCCACACGGGAATCAGCATTTGCTGTGCAAGTCCTGAGGGGTTAGGTGTAAATCACCCGGAGCCTTGGTTTGGATCCAGGCAAAGCCTCTGCGAGCTTTCTAAAGAGAAGAGGGAAAGCAGCGCCGTCCTTGACAGCGTCTCTCCATCCTGCCCAGCGCCCCACGAAGCAGGTGCTGCTGAGGGTCTGCGCTTCAGGTGATGAAACTGAGGCTTGCAGAGCTCGGGGAAATCGTCTGCAGCGAGTCCCAGAAGTCAGTTCTGCCTGGATCTCAGATGTGTTTTCTCTCCTCGACAGCGCCCTGTCTTTACTATCTGATCCCTGCCTACCTGTCTCACATCACACATTGCAGCTGCCCAGGAACATTCATTCTCTTTCTGTCTCTCTCTCTTCCTGTCTGTCTGTCTGTCTCTCCTTCCTCTCCCTCTCTTTCTCTCCCTTTCTTCCCTCTCTGTCTCTTTCTCTCCCCTTCCTCTCTCTGTCTGTCTGTCTCTCTCACCCCCTCTTCCCTCTGTCTCTATATATCTCTCTCTTTCTCTCTCTTTGTCTATGTGTATCTTTCTCTGTCTTTCTCCCCTTCCTCTCTCTCTCTCTCTCTCTCTCTCTCTCTCTCTCTCTCTCTCTCTCTCTCTCTCATCCCCTCTTCCCTCTGTCTCTCTCTATGTATCTCTCTCTCTTTCTCTCTCTCTGTCTATGTGTATCTTTCTCTGTCTCTCTCCCCTTCCTCTCTCTGTCTCTCTCTCTCTCTCACCCCCTCTTCCCTCTGTCTCTCTCTATGTATCTCTCTCTCTTTCTCTCTCTGTCTCTCTGTCTGTGTGTATCTTTCTCTCTGTCTCTCTTTCTCCCACAGAGAAACACAGACACACAGATACAGACACATGGGCAGAAACGCACTCACAGAGACAGCGACATACACACAGTCTCACACACAGAGACGGAGACACACACAGAGATACACACAGACACAATCTCATACACACACACACACCCATGCACGCACACACACTCACTCCAGTCTTCGTTCCTAAAAATTCAAGCCTTTCTGCTCCCGGCCTGCCTTTCCATCCCTTCCCCTTGGAGGAGTCTCTCACACCCTAGGAAACCTTCCCAGACCATGTCCTCACGAGGGAGGTCCCCTGGTCTCCCAGGAGCTTGGTCCTGGCCCCGACTCTGTGCTAGGATGGCTTCTGGACCGGCCACTCTGCCCCAGCATATGGTGAGCCCCTGAGAGCGGGGACAGCGCCCCGGTGGCCTCAGCTCGACTTGAGCCAGCTTTGAGAGACTCATGCCCATGTGCATCAGCCAAGCCGAGAGCCGGCCAGCTGCAGGGCGCCCTGCCGTCCGCACGCATCCCAGCTGCAGTCAGGGCACACGGCCACGCGGCTGCCTCCCCGCCCGCGTGCCGCAGGGAGACGCAGCCTGTCCCCACGTCTCCGTGGAGACGCCAGCCCTGCAACCCCAATGGCTTGTTCCATTAAGCTACTTTCATTCCTCAATCCCCTTTCTTGGCAGAAAAGTTGATAAAAGAGAGAGAGAAAAAAATAATCAGGTCAGCGAAATTGGTTTGGAAAATTAGAAATTATCTCCAAGTTCCAAATGTGTGGCTCCGCTAGGCAGGCCGTGGGGGTGTCTGATCAGCTATTCCACACCTCCGATAATTCCTGAAAGGGGGAGAAATACTGCCTCGAGCACCATGGTACAGAAGAAGTTTGCCCCTTACTTGGGGGAGGCCCTTCAGTGTCCTGCATCTGCGAGGAAGAAGGAATCTCTCTGCAATCTCTTCTTCCTCCTCACCCTTCCTGCCCTGCACACAGACACACAGACACACAGACACACAGACACACAGACATACTCTCCCCACTGGGAGGAGGCCTGGGGGAGTTGTCAGAGGAAAGAATTCATGTTGTCACTCTTGGAAAGGTCTGCTTGCCAGGCTGCCTTTGGCTGATGCCTGGGAACTTGGGTATCAGAAATGATACCATTTCCAGATCTTGCAGCAGTGACTCATTGAACCTAAATGCTCCAAAGACATGCCTATGTGGACTCCCAGCCTTCCTCTGGGAGTCTGGGACTTGCTACCTGCTAGGTGGAGGTGCCCACCTGATCCGCGCCCAGGAAAAGCCCCATGTCCTGAGTCTCTAATGAGTTCCCTGGTGGACAATATGGCACCCGCGTTGCTATGGGAATTAAGCGTGTCCCTTTAGTGACCCCACTGGGAGAGGACTAAGGGTCGTCATCATAACCGGATTTCCTCTGGACTTGAATTCACATTCCTTTTCCTTTGCAGGTTGTACTTTGAATCCTTTTGCTGTAAGGAGTCATGGCAGGAGTGCCGCGCTAGGCCGAGCCCTGTAGCTCATTTTACTGAATCGTCACCCGCCTAGGGTTGGTTTTGGGGACAGCTGACAGCTCCCCTTACTCCCCTTCTTGCATCCCCCTAAAGAAGAAGCACCATGTATTTTCACTGTTCAGTCTGACATGCAATTGCTGATAAACGCAGGCCCCACCTTCCAGTCCTAGCTTTTCCCTTCTTGTCCCCAGACTGCCAGCCCCAGGCACTTCTCTTCTGTGACTTCTTGCTCCATGAATCAGGACATGAATCATGAGGGTCTCACTCTTCCTTCACAGGAGGAGCCTGGATCAGCTCTTTTCCAGACGATCCCTCTGCTCCCCTGTGGCGTCTTGACCTAGGTTATCACTGGATGAACCTGACATCAGAAATTGGAAGTGTCACAGCCTGGTGGAGCAGCGATTAGGTCTATCGCCTCTAAAGGATGCAGGCCATATACCCCTGGGTTCGAGTCCCAGGTCCAGGGGAAAAACCACCAGTGTGAACAACAAAAATGGAAACAAAATAAATTAAGTGCTTCCTCCTCCTCTCTCTTCCTGCCTGACTACCTACTTGCCTTCATTCCTGCCTGCACCTTTCCTTTCAAAATAAATACACTGGAAACAAACACTCTCCCCTGCCTTATATTGCACATATTTTACCCTCCAGTGATGAGGGTGATTCGCACTGCCTTTTTCCCAAATTCCAGTACGAGATCCCTCCCTGAGGACGGGGTGGGAAAGCAGAATGGGGAGGGAGCCACTTGCCTGGGCTTCCCACACTGACCGCCCTGCCCAGCTCTGCTCGCGGGAGAAGCTTGCCAGGGGAATAGAGCAGGTCTTAGCCATTTGGAGTCTGTCCTTCTGTACAGACCTCCTTGGTGGGGAGCCTTGGAAAGAAAGGGGAAGGATTCTGACACCCCAAACCCCGGCTGACCCCGTTCCAGACGCGGTTGGTGTACAGTCAACTTGGCCATGTCAACGTGCTCACCGTTTCCACCTTTAATATCTGGAAGTTGAGTCTACCCTCCAAGTCCCAGTGTCCTCAGGTCAGCTACTTCTGTGTCATTGTGGCCTCAGGTGGAGGACAGTGCCATCCAGCGGGGAGGTGGCCAGTTGGCTCTGAACCCCCAAGTGTCCATGTTTAGATTCTAACACCAGCACCGTCTGGCTCTCTTAGCACACTTCCTGGCCTCAGTTTGCCCATCTAGAAATTGGGATCGTGGTAGCTGCCTGGACACGCTGAGGAACGGCTGGAAGGAGGTCACTGGGCACACACCTGACAGAGAGCTTGTGTCCAGAGAGTTGTACCATTCTTCCTTCTCACCAACGATGTGGTAAGAAGGAACGTACTTTGGGATATCAAGCCTTAGTCCCTCTTCCGTCCCACAATTCCAAATTTTTGAATGATTCGTTTCATGCCAATCAGACAGCATCCATTTGACACCAATCAATTCATTCTCTAGGCTGGATTCTGTACACTCACAGGCTCACACAGTGGAGAATGGGAGAGCGCCAAAGTGACCAAAACAAACACCCATGAACCGTGTGTTGGTCTGTTTGGCTGAATCAGAGGAAACAGAATTGTTTCCTTTGGATGCCATCAAATCCCACGACGAGGCTGCAGATGGCCATCCCCACCCCGACCAGAGTTCGTCTGTTTTGAGAACCCTCTCCACGTACAACTCCTCGCCCTCCACCCATGTGACATTAAACAAGCTCTGTGACGTCGCTACACCTCAGTCTCTTCATCCATAAAAAGGGGAGTTCCCATGATCCTTAGCTTCCACAAACATTGAAAGGCAGCATGAGTGGCTATACAGAAAAAATGCTTCCGAATGATTTCTGTCACAATATCATCTTTTGGTTAGAAAGGCTGACCCAAAAATGCAGGCCAGGTCTGGAGAGTGAGCACCTTTTTGGCTTGTTGTCCATATTCTGTGTAATTCCTCAGTTGGGGTCGATTCCTGGAGGGGGAGTTGGCTTTGGTTACAAATCATGCTCTGTTTGGTCAGTGTTAATTTTCTCACGTTATACATATTGGATCTGAGGCTCAAAGTAGTTAAGTTACTTGCAGAAAAAAAAAACAAACTCAAGCAATGAATGGAGAAGCAGGATTTCAACTCAGATGTGACCTTGAAGGTTGAGTGGACATTTCATTCATTCCACTGCCTCTAGAATGGCAGGCACTGGAGAGGCTGTTCAGAACACAAAGAGTCTCTCCACCTCCACACCAAGCAGGATGGCTCACACTCGAGTCAGCCCCCACCAGCCCATGAAAGAAACCCAGTCTCCAGAGCCCCTGAGAGTCCCCTGACATAAATTGTCCTTTTGAAAGGAATGGGAAAATGAAACATCTGTGGCCTCAAACTTTATAGGTGCAATCATTCAAGAGTCTCTTTCCAAAACCAGAGACTGCAACTCCCCATGGGAAAGAAGAGGGATGCAGGAGTGTGGACCCAGCTAGAGCTAGGAATTAATATGTGCAGAACCCTTGAAGAGAAAAAGTGCAATTTAAAGGGGAACGTTCCAAAGCCATAATTCATTTTCCACTTTAATTTGATATTGGCATAATCATTAGAAAGAAGAAACAAGGGTCCAGGGGGCCTGGGTTATACAAGAGATAAATCTCTGTCCTCTTGAAGCACTTTTTTTTACTGTATTTAAAAAAATTATTGCAGTAACTTTGATTGTACACATTAAAATACATACATATGTGCAGTTTCTCCATTCCTTAGATATATGTCAGCACGCCCTGCCCACCACCACATCACCAAATGCTCTTCACCATTGTCCAGTGGGCTCCGCCACCACTTGTCCCCCCTCTTCCATTCCCTATTGGTGACCTCAGTTCTGTTGCAAGTGTCCAAGGATTGGTTTTGTTTCATCTGTTCCTTTGTTTTGTCTCTTCACATTCCACCTATGAGTGAGGTCATCTGGTACCTATCTTTCTTCTTTTGATTTAGCTAATTTATTATCAACCCCTCTAGATACAATGACAGGGTTTCCTCTCTTTTAAGGGCTGTGTAGTATTCCATGGTGGATATGGACCACATCTTCTCGATCCATCATCTGACGTTGAGCACATAAGTCATTTCCAGTACTTAGTTATTGTGACTAGGGCCGCAGTAAACATGGGGGTGCATAAGTCTTCACGAATTCATGTTTTCGTATCTTTTGGATAAACATCCAGAAGTGGGATGGCCGAATCATCTGGAATTTCCATATTCAACTTTTTGGGGCATCTCCACACTGTTTTCCATAAAAGTTGCACCAATTTGCATTCCCACTAACAGTGTAAAAATGTTCCCTTTTCTCTACATCCTCACCAGCATTTGTTTTTTCAGACTTGCGGATAAGAGCCAGTCTGTCAGGTGTGAAGCATTTTTTGTTTTGAAAGCTCAAACTATTGTTCAGCTTGGAGCAGTGAGTTTTACGACCTGGGACACTGAATGCATTAAGGATGGAGAAACTGAGGTCTTACTGCACAGAGCTGTGCATGTGGACGTCGGTGAATCAAAGGCCCATACTAGCTAGGGATCTAAACATGCGTACCTACATCAAACAATCTGTCAGGAGGAGGACTTCACCTTTCTTGGTCGTCTGCTGGACAGAGCAGAGCAGTACAGAGACAAGGAAAGGTGGCCAGGGCAAGGCACTGGGCTGTGCTGGGGCCAGGAAGGGACAGGAGACGATTGCTGAGAAGGATGGGTTTGAGGCCTGAATATGACTGATCTTCAACTTTTTCTAGAAATGACAGAAATCCTGATCTTACAGTGAAATTTACCAAGTTTTGAGTTGGGGGGTACAGAGATTATAAAATTATCCTTTCTTTCATGATTCATCGGATTTTATTTTTAAAGAATTCTTTATTTACTGAGAGGAAGGAAGCAGGCAGGAATGGAGGCAAACAGAGGAATAGGCATCTATGCAACCATTTAGTTGTTCATGTTGATAGTCCCCGACCCCGACCCCAAATCCTGATAGTCCCCACCCCCGACCCCAAATCCAGGTCCTTGGGCTTTCCATGGACTATGCCATCTGGACTTAACCACTGAGTCTCCAGGGCACATCTCATGATTCATTTTAAAGATTTCAACAGCCCTATAAAGTCAGTATTTCTAATCCCATTTATAGGACATAAGGTTCCCCAAAGTCATTGGTCCAGGACCATCTAGCCAGTAAAAGTTGACACAAAGACTTGTTCCTAGTCTATTCTAGGAGGGAGGTGATGTGGCCCCAGGTGAGGCAGGGCGTGTGACTGTTGTGAGCTGAGTGGAAAGCTGCTGCCGGCACCATGAGCAGCTGTGACAGTGACTTACAGGGCAGGGTGGGGGATTAAAGGGGTCTAGAGCAGCTGTCCACGAAACAGCCCACAATGTGCCTGGCACTATCTACCACAGAGGATTGATTTGTGACTTGGGGCTATGGAGAAGGTCCCAAGGTTACTGATCATCTAACGCAAGCCAGGCACAGGGATTCTACACGCATAGCTTCACAAGGCCACATAACAATGGTCAGATAAAGATTTCATTGCCCCTGTTTTGTCGAGGCAAGGTGAGGGGCTTCACAGGGTCATGTAGCCAGGCCAGGTTGAAGCTCTTCTTTGTAACATTTGCTTCACATAAGTGGTCTACTAGTCAGGGTGAATTCAGGAGCTTCCTCCTCAACTTGTCAATCACCAGCCTTGTGTACAGACGGCCCAGATGAGAAGACCCATTAAAGGAGTCTAGAGCAGGTGTCCACAAAACAGCTCCAAATGCGCCCAGCACCTACGTACTTCCTTCCTTTATTCCTTCTCTCACTCACCTTCTGTCTACCCATCATCTATGCATCCATCCACCCAACCACCCACCCACCCATCCATCCATCCATCACCCATCCATCCACCCATCCATCCATCCACTCATGCAACCATCTATACACCCATCCATTCATCTATACACCCATCCATCCACCACCCATCCATTCACCCATCTTCTCATCCATCCATCCATCCATTCATCTATCCACCCAACCACCCCATCCATCCACCCACTTTCTGTCTACCCATACATATATTCACCCATATATTTGCTTTCCTTCCTTCATCCCTCCTTCCTCCCCTGCTCCCTCCCTCTCTCCCCTCTTACCTTCCTTAAGATGTTTCTTCCTCTTTTCCCTTCTTCCCCTCTTTAAAAATAATTTTAAAAATAGTCATCAATAAACAAAAGGGAGGTGTGAAAAGGAACCAAACTCTAGCACCATACTGGCCCGGACCCAGTCTCTGCTCCACCGTTTATGGCTGTGTGACTTTAAGCAAATGATACTACCTCTCTGAGCCTCCATCTCCTTATCTGACAAACATGGATTCATCATAACACCCACCTACCAGGCACATTGGGAAGATGCCCACAGACACTGGATGTAAAGCTTCCGCAGTCTTTGTTTTGGAATACACTCCACAAGCAGCTGCCTAGAGAGGCAGCCCGGTTCCTGTCACTAAACAGCAGGGTGCCTGCTGGACACTCGGTTTCATCTTAACTGTCCTGTGAATCACAGCTTTCCTGAACCTCCACAGTGTGTTTTGGGGCAGAAACCCGGCCTTTTATTTCATCCACTCTCCCTGGCTCCAAATAATGGACATGCACATGGCTTGTCAACCATTCTGAGTCTATGCAGATGAGCAAATCATTCAGTATTGGGGGCAGAGAGTAGAGCAAGGACGAATTGGGAGTTGGCAGAACATCAAGGATACCAGGCCCAGAGCACCAGGCCTGGGTCGCCATGTGAAAACACTGGGGAGTGTGTTTGTAACTACTCACCCACCGAAATAAGATAGATAGTTATGAAGTTAGAAAGCAAAAGGCTGCATAAGAAAATCCAATGTAACTATTAACTTGCTCGCATGAGCTCCTTGAAGCAATGCTGTGCATGAACACAATAAAAAGGTGGACACCAGACAGTCAGGGCCCTCAGTCCGAGAGAGACTGTTGGCCCCCTAACCACGGCTTTCTATCATCTCACTCCCTCTTGAGTTTCTCGATCTCCTGCGGCGCTCCCTCCCTCACCCCTGTTCCTGGGAGTGAATCCCAGCAACCCAGGACTGCACCCCAGTGGCGCCCATGAGGCTGCAGGGAGATGATTCCATGGAACATGAAAGCCCGGAACCTCATGAAATTACTTTCCTTCAACTGACGACGGCTGCAAGCTGGGCCCTGGTTTGTGATTGTTCAGCCATGACTTCTGGCCGCTTCTCTCCAGCCACCCCGGCAGGATGCACCAGGAACCATGTCCCCCATGAGTGGTCAGAGTAATGGTTTTAGAAAACCACAGGGCTGGGGGCGAGGTTCAGGTCAGGGCTTCTTCCTGGGCATGGACAATAAAGCAGGGTGGAGATGCAGACACTGTGGAAGGTTCTTAGCAACAGGCTTCCAGAAGGAAAAACACCTAATTAGCTGGGAGATCAGGGTTTCCTTTTGCTGGTACCGTTCGCCCCTTGAGGGCTTGACCTTGAGGATTCACCTTGGTATACCTGTGTCCGGCCAGGACTTGGCTGGGGTGGCTACTCGCTAAATCTGTTCAAGTAAATCAATGCCAGCTAATGAGTTCCTTCGTCTTATGCTCATGGCTTCCGCATCTCTGTCCAGAAATGAATCACAACAACATACAGGCCACCTGACTTAATCATCGCTAACAGTCACTGCAGAATTCACAAACCAGCGCATTTCTGCCCCGAGTATTTTACCAGGATCCTCTCCATCTTCACAACTCTGACAGGTGTGGCTATAATTACCCCCGCTTTGCAGAGGAGGAAAACAGTAACAAAGCACTTGGAAGGATGTGGCTGGGGAGTAACTGGAGGCGGTGTTAAAACAGGGACCATTTTGCCCTCTGGGCAAAACATTGGTTCAAGGTTTTCGAGAAGCTGGAACTGAGATAGCAAGTGAATTCTCTGTAACATTCACAGAGACCCCAAGAGTCTGTGATTGCTGGGACGATGCATAACCACTCCTGTGTAACTGGTGTGACCTGGAGCAGGGCCCTTCTCTCTCCCTTTCTGTTTGCCTCTGGACCAAGGGAATGATGACCATCAGGTCCCCACCCTCGTGTGGTTACAAAGGTCAAAGGAGACAAGCAGCAAGCACAGTGCCTGGAAGCCAGAAGCTAAGAATCAATATTTGTCCTCCTATCTTATCTCTGCCCCGTTTTCTAGAGACATTTTGGAGCGTGGGTGTTTAAGTGTGAAATCATTGAGGAGGCTGCTGGGTCTGCTCCTCTTTACCTGAAAAGAAGAAAGGCATCTAGCCAGGCCGCCCAGAGCTCTCCAAAAGCACACCTGCTCTCAAGCCTCGCCGGCAGCGGGTGGCCAAGTGGTGAGATGCATCCCAGCCTGAGCCCTGCTCCAATCCCTGTTGACAGAAAGGATGCATCCAATGCCCCATGATGCCCCGCAAGGCCCACGAAAGTCACGCTTCTCGCCCTCTCCTGCAGCTAAGATACGCAATTGATTTTTCCTGGCCTCGTTTTCGTGTTTTAAAGAACTCTCTCCCCAGGTTTCCTTGGAGAACTGAAATGGAGAGAATCTCATTCATATTTTACCTTGTAACTCAAGGACTATTCGTGCACCTGATGACAGGTACCAGCAGAACAGCTAGTCCCTAGTAGCTCCGGGCCAGGCACACGGGATGCAGGGATGACATAGATGACACAGGCTCTGTCTCGGGGAGAGACCTTCAGAAGGCCCGTTCTGAGATGAAACACCACTGGGAAGGGACACCTGAAGTCAGCCTTGATGAGAGGAAGAAAGGGTGGCCCACAGAGAGAACAGCAAAGGTGTGGAGGTTTGGATGGAAGGTGATGGTGAAAGAGTAATCTTGAAAAGTAGACAGAGGCACACTCAAGAAGGAGCAGGGGCTCACACTCAAGAGTTGACTGAGAGATGGAAGGTGCTTCACAACTGCAGGTCACCGACTTGGTTCCATTTGATTTGCTTAACATGACTTTGGCCATTTGGATGGAAATTAAAATCGGGAAGTAAAAATACCAGTCAAGAGCTCGAAAGTTAGTCCAGACCTCATCCAGGATTCCATGAGTGTCTTCTTAGTCCAGCACAGAGTTAGGAATTTGGGGAGCTCTCCAAACAAGGAGCTAGGGCATAGTATTCCATTGTGTGTGTAGACCACATTGTCTTATTCCATTCCTCTACCAATGGGCATTTAGGTTGTTTCCAGTTCCTGGCTATTGTGAATAAAGCTGAAATGAACATGGGGGTGCCTATATCTTTACAAATAAGTGTTATTGTATTTTGAGGGTAAATACTCAGTAGAGAAATAACTGGATCATATGGAATTTCCATCCTCAACTCCTTGAGGACTCTCCATACCTTTTTGCAGCAACATGGATCGACCTGGAGGGAATTATGCTTAGCAAGATGAACCGGGAGAAAGACAGACATCCTGTGATATAACTCAAATGTGGTGTGTAGAGATATCTTGCACCCTCATGTTCATCGTTACGTTATTTACAACAACCGAGAGCTAGAAAAACCTAAATACCTACTGACAGATGAGTGGATAAAGAAGATATGGTACATATACACAATGGAATACTATGCAGCCATCAAAAGGGAGAAACCCTGCCATTTGCAGCAACATGGATGGAATCGGAGAGAATTCTGTTTAGTGAGATAAGCCAGAAGGAGAAAGACAGACATCGTATGAGAGCACTCACACGATTTATATAGAGATAGAAAACAGACAAATGACATAAATTAAATAATAGTAGAGTTTTAAAAAGGGAGAACTAATCCAAATAACATTAGACTCTTAGTGGTGGGAAAAAAAAGGCAAATCAAAGGGTACAGGAAGAGATGGGGGAGGTACAGGAAGAGATGGGGAAACAGAATAAAAAGGATTCATTATAAAGTGAAGGGAAAAAAGGAAATAGTAGTAAACCTATTGTACTATATACAGATGTAAATTTGCCATCATGTAAACCTCAAACAAAGTTAAGGTTAAATTGCAATATTCCTTCAATAAAATCAATTAGAAAGATTAAAAAAGGAGAAAGACATCATATGATTTAACTCATATATGATGTATTGAGATAGCTTGCCAATGCATGAACTGCATTAAGGAAAAATAAGACTTTTAAAAATGAACTAAACCAAGCAGCACTTGATTCTTAGCCAAAAAAAAAAAAAAAAAAAAAAAAAAAAAGGCAAGTCAATGAGTACAGGAAGAGATGGGGGAAGAGTGAAGAGTGGAGTGTAAATGGTATAAAAGGGATTAATTGTATAGAGAAGAAAACGGAAAAAGGGAAATAGAGATAAACTTACTGCATTATATACAGATGTAAATTTACAGTCATGATACTTTCATGTCTTCCTTACGCCTAGTTAGTATTATAATGAAATATTCCTTCAATAAAATCAACTGAAAGAAAACAAGGAGACTTAGGTTTACTGGGTGCTAACTTTTGGATGTTTTATAAGTGTGGTCTAAGTATCTCATCTTATAGATACAAGGTGTAAAGCTCAGGGAGGAGTGAGCACACAGGGACAGTCCATGAATAAAGCAGGTCTGATGAGTTCCACATGCTCGCCCACCCTGCAAAACCAGCATGGCCCTCCTCGTCAGTCAGCATCAGAAATAGGAGCTGCTTCAAACACAAAAAGAAAAGACAGCGCATGCATCAGTGTGGGAGCCAGGAGTGCTATGTTGTATTCTGGTTCTAAGAAGGACTAATATATGCCTAAAGGTAATCTCTGAATGCAAAGTCCCGAGCTCTATTCATATCCAAAGATAAATGATGTTGCTTTAAAATCAAATGCACGTAAATGGAGGTTTCAGCTCTTCGTCAGCATCCTGGGGACATTAGATTATGGTCCTTGTCTTAGACTTCCATGAATTACCCATGCCACCTACTCCAAAGCCTGGGACAAGGTGGCTACTCTCTAAATACTTATTGACTGAATGGGGACACGGAGAGAAATCGCTGAAGGGAGTTAGCATGAAGAGAATGACAATGGGTACATTGTAATTGCGATCTTTCAAAGCTTTAGAGAGATGGCTGCATGCAAATGAAATCTGCTTATTAATGCTTCACATATCTACTGAATACTGAAAACTACCTACTCCCTCCCCATAACATTAAACCAGATGATTTTATGGGTTTATTCAATTGTGGGGTTTTTTTTTAAATGCAAAGGTATAGCTTCTTTCTCTAGTTTTTCAGGTTTTCTAGAGCATGAAGGGTATGTCTATTGTCTTCACAAAGGCACCATAACAGTGATATATATTTGACAAAGACAGTTCACACACCTTCACAAACTCAGCACAACTTGACAACGCAACAATAACTTTAACTTCTAAATAAAATATCAGCAAACAGAATTCAGTGGCATACTGTGACCAGATGAGGATATGGACACATGACTTCATATTTAAATATCCACTGGTGTAACTTACCACAATGCTAGGTCATCTCCATAAATGCAGAAAAGGCATTTGATTGCTGTGTGTGTGATGGGAAGGAACCACGAGGTAAGTGCTGAAATGCTGGGAACATCAGATCTGAAAATAGTGACCAAAGCAATGAGACCAAAAAATGAGACTGGAGCCTAAAATTTGGAAAAAGTAAGAAACCAGATGACCTCACTCAGAGGTGGAATGTGAAGAGACAAAACAAAGGAACAGACAAAACCAAACCAACCCTGGGATACTTACAACAGAACTGAGGTCACCAATAGGGGATGGGACAGGAGGGAGGTGGGGAGAAATGGTGTCAGAGGCCACTGGACAATGTTGAAGGACACTTGGTGATGTGGTGGAGAGCAGGGTGTGTGGACCTATATCCGAGGAATGAGAAACCTTTACATGTGAGTTTATTTTAATGTGTAAAAATAAAAATTAATAAAAAATAGTAAAATTTGGAAAATGTAAATAAAATAAGAAACGGAACATCAGAAAAGATAAGTAATGCTAACATAATGGGAAGACAATATAATTATGCACCTTGGAAATTCAGAGTCCAATTTTTAAACAAAATTCTAGGAAGCAAGAAGTGTTACTGCCTGGTAGCAAAAATGTAGACAACTCAAAAGCATTTTAATTAAGTATAAATAATAGCCACTTCCAAATATAACAAAAGATCCCTTTTATAATATCAACAAAAAATGTTTTCAGTACTTTGGAAATACATTCAATAAGAAATGTAAAGGTGATTTTAAAGTCCAACTCAGAACCTCAAAAAAAAAAAAAGACTGATATAAAAGCTTGTTTCTAGAGATATTCAATATATTAAAGACGTAGCTTCTCTCCAAATTAACCTATAAATTCATTCAATTCAAAAGAAGTCAGAATTTTGTGAATCTAAAAAAACATTTTAATATTCATCTGGAAAAGCAGAAATGCATGAATTGGTAGGAGTTGTTGAAAGTTAAAAGGAACAGGGAAGAATAGTTGACACAGATTTTAAGAAGTAACTCAACTCTAAGGTCGAGGGAAACGAAAACCAAAATAAACAAATGGGACTACATTAAACACAAAAGCTTTTGCACAATAAAAGAAACTATCATCAGAAGGAAAAGATACTCTATTTAATGGGGGAAGATATCTGCACATCATTAACAAAGGGTTATTCCACAGCATACAAAGAACTCATGAAACTCAGCAACCAGAACCAAAAAACTCAACCAGAATGACTATTTTATCCAAAAGACAAGAAACAAGCATGAGTGAGGATGTGGAGAAAAGGGAACACTTTTACACTGTTGGTGGGAGTGTCTAGTACAGCGGTGTAACCATTATGGAAAGCAGTATTGAACGTTCTCCAAAAATTTAAAGTAGAAATTTCATATAATTCCATTTTCCCTCTTCTGGGTATTTACCCCCAAAAAACCATTCAAAGAGATATACGCACCTCCATATTTATTGTAGCATTGTTTCCGATAGCCAAGAGATGGAAACAAACTAAATGCCCATCGATAGATGAGTGGATAAAGAAGATGTCGTCCATACACATAATGGAATACTACTAAGCGATTAAAAAGGTGAATTCTTGCCACTTGCAACAACATGGATGGACCTAGAGGGAATTACGTATAGTGAGATAAGCCACACGAGAGAGACAAACACCATATGACTTCACTAATGTGTGGTCTATGGAGAAAACGAATGAAAGAATCAAACAAAAATAGGATTTTAGTCTCTAAGACAAAATTAGTGGTTACAGAGGGAAGAGGTTGGAAATAGGACAAGAGGGGTCAACGAGAGGGTGAATAATGAAATTGGACTGTTAGCGGTAAACATAATGTTGTCTACTCAGAAGTTGATTTAGAATGATGCACCTTTAAACCTATGTAATGTTACGAGAAACTGTAAATTTCAATAAAAAATTAAACTCTGTCATTGAGACAACTTGGTATTGTCTCAGTACTAAATAATTGTCAGAAGAATGAAGGAAAGAGAGGACAATTCAAATACACATGGGAAGGCATTATTTAAGAAAGGTGATATGTCACATCAGACAAAGGAAAAGATTAATGACCATCGTAGGAAAACTGGCAGACTGCCACTCATGGGAATATCAAGTGAGATTTCTACCTTACTTTACAAATTCTAGGTGGATCAACATGTTAACATACAAAATAAAATCACAAAAGAACCAGAAGAAAACATGAGTTCAGTGTGGGAGAAGACCTTGATTTTTATAGAATCAGACGTATCAGTACTTTCCTTTATGCTGTCTGGAGTTTGTGACTAATTTGAGTAAAGCAAAAGAAGAAATCTTATAGACTTAAAAAAGAAGTTACACCATATAAACAAAACCCCAAAGCAAAGGACAACTGAGAAAAGACCAAATCAGTGAGAATGACAGAGTTCTTAGCTTTGGAAAGAGGCCACGCAAATCTCTAGGACAAGTAGGTCCAACCAACTAAGATATTGTCCAAGAAGGAAGCAAAGATCAAACCGCCAATGAAAACACAGAAAGAGCTCACGCTCACCAGTAATGAAAGACATACAAAGTCAGGTGTCATTTTCTAACTATCAGATTGACAGAACTTCTTTTTAATGAATGATCGCATTATCTCTTTTGTTCACAATGCTACATTCATTCTTGAAGACTGACATTGCCTCTCACACCATACTCTCCACCAGAATTCCGATATCCCTGACCGCCACCACCAGCTGCTAGTGATTGGTAGAACTTTTTTTTCCCCAATTGTGTTTTTATTGCAGTCACTTGGTTTTACGAATTAAAACAAACTCATGTGTGTAGGTTCCCCGTATGTGGAATTTCCTCATTCCTTAGATAGATGTCAACACACCCTGCCCTCCACCACATCACCAAGTGTTCTGCTCCATCATGGGTAGAATTTTTAACAGTTGTTAAAATGTGCTGGCAATGTGAGTAAGAACACAATTTTAGGCACTGTGGAGGAAGGACAGATTGAAGGGAGATTTTTAGATGGTAATTTGTACAAATGTTTTAAAATTGAAGATTCACATACTCTCTGGAAAAGCTTTTAAGATGAAGATTCTCGTGGCCTAGAAATTTATCTTCACACACACATACACACACACATGGAAGCCGACTCTAACATGGTGTTTAGAGGGAAAGACTGAAATTTAGAACAATAGGAGACTGATTGAGAAAGATGATGAAAATCCTCAGGCCACCATCATAGCAAGAACAAAAAAGAAACTCAATGTGCTGACATGGAAAAATCTCTGAGCTATATAATTAAGAGAAAAAAGCAAGGTACAGAAGAATATGTAGAAAATGATTCCACTTGAGAAAATGAAAAAGGATATCAAATGCACATATGCATACAGAGAGACAGAGAGAGAGAGAGAGAGAGAGAGAGAGAGAGAGAGAGAGAGAGAGAGAGAATATTTCTGAGAGGGAACATAAGAAATCATTCCTGAGGAAACTGCACATATGGGAACCTATACAGATGAGTTTACCTCAATGTATAAAATCAAAGTTACTACAATAAAAAAAAAGAAAGAAACCATTCCTAGTCTGTCTGACAGAACTTCCTGCAATGCTGGAAATGTTCTAGAAATCTGAGCTGTCCAATATGGTAGCTGTAAGTCCCATGTGATATTGATCATTTGAAATGCAACTGATGAATTAAATTTTTATTTTATTTTATTTATATCTATATATCTATATGTATGGGTGTATATATCTCCTAGTAACTGGGGGCTCCTGGTTTGGACCTCATGGATAAGCGCAATAGACATTTGGGTGAGGATTGTGAAGGGAGAGCAAGGGAGACTTAATTTTCCATGTATGCCTTTCTAACCTGTTAGTGTTTTGTGCATGTGGACATATCACTCTAATTTAAAAAGAAAAGTCACTGGCCATCTAGTATTCTCAAGGGCCTAGTGTCGACAGTCCTGGGGTTCATAGGACTGAGTCAGCATGGTATCTGTCCTCAAGAGCCCAGGCTTTCCTGAGGTCATGGGAAGACACAGGTAAAGAAATCACTGCAGGAGGGAAGTCATGTTGACATGGTCCCCAGTGAGTCAGGTCCTAGAGGAGGAAGTGATCAGTCCCACCTTTGACAACGGGAGGAAAGGGGGCTCTCTATGACAGACTTCATCCCGGAGATGTTTAATGGCCCAGGAGGTGAATAGGTGTCCACTAGACATGGCAGAGAGAGAGGCATTTAGAGAAGACAAAACTGTAAGATGAGGAGTGGAGGTGAGAAAGGGCAGAGTGCGTCCAGGGCTCCGTGAGTAATTTGGGGTGGGGGGAACATGATGTCTTGGAAGGAGGGGCGTGGAGGCAGGAAGGAGACGAGTCTGAAGAACAGAGCAAGAGACCGGCTCTGAGGCCCAGGTACAATGGACTACGGAGCTCAGATTTCACCCAGAAGCCCGGAGGAAGCCAAGAGTAGTGCCAAGCTGGAGAAGGATGCGCTCACACATGGCTTTCAGAGATACACACCGGCTCTAATTAGGAAGGTCAAAATCAAAGACAGAAGTTGGAAGCGACGGGGGCAGTTGAAATATATAGAAGACATATTTTTCTACTCTATAGCAAACTAATAATAAAACTATTTATGGATCTAAAATTGCATGCTGTACTTTGCCCAGTGTGAAAGAATCACGTTTGGTCTGTTTAGAGTACCGAAGTCAAAGAAAATTCCAAGGAGCCTATTTTCCCTGCTTCCCACGACCATCTCAGTTTTAATGAAGCCCCCCAGGGGGCTTCCAGGAGTCTTCTGTGTTTTACCCATCGCAGTTGTTTCTACGGCTTCAAGTCTCCAGGAAAGGGCTGGGATCAAAAACTGAACGCCCAGTAAATCTGAGGATGATGAATCTTCTTTTTAGATCAATAAACGTGATGGTAACTCTTAGACCAAGATTTCTCTGCCTCAGCACTTCTGAGACTTGGGGGTGGGATGAATCTTTATTGTGGGCTGTCCTGTGTGTCAGAGGAAGCCTGACAGGATCCCCGGCCTGTCCCCACTGGACACCAATAGGAACACACACACACACACACACACACACACACACACACACACACACGCACCAGTTGTGACACCACGAATGTCCCAGACATTGTCAAATGTCCCCTGGGGAGTGGAATCTTCCCAGGTTGAGAATCACAGAGAGGAGTTGAGTACCAGCCCACACAATATAA
>RJWH01003963.1:66300-126917 GCA_004363575.1 Solenodon paradoxus
TCTCTCTCTCTCTCTCTCTCTCTCTCTCTCTCTCTCTCTCTCTCTCTCTCTCTCTCTCTCTGTCTCTCTCTCTCTCCCTCTCTCTCCCTGTCTCTCTCTGTCTCTCTCTCTCTGTCTCTCTCTGATATACAAGATCCATCCAAGGCTTCTAGCTACAAATGCTACCCAAATGAATAATAATAATAGCAGCAAGAGATAACAATACACAAAGATAACAGAATCCTCCACCCTCTCTAAGTCAGCATTCTTTTCAATTGTTCCCCAGTGAAAGGGCAGGTAATGTCTCCAGGGCTCCCTTCTGCCAGACACTGCAGACCCATGACAAACATCAGCATGAGACCAGTCCTCTGAAGTGGCCATTGCTCTCTCACTGAAGGAAAGTGGAACCTGAGACCCAAGTCCCAGAGTCAGTGCTCCAACACCAGCCTGCAGCCCGAGGCTGTCAGACGGCGTGTAAGAGGGAGGTCAGGCTGTGGACAGTGCGAATGAGCCGTGATTATCACCCAAGTTGAGAGCTGAGCTCCCGAGGGGAACCAAATTCCCTTGGAATTTCTAGGATGGCAGAGCTGGCTGGCAGCTCTCCCGGGAGGCAGGGCTGTGTAGCAGTTGCCATGACAACTGGATTGCTTTTAATTATAGAAGATGGTGGTGACATGACAAGCCTCGCAAGCAGTCACTTTGTTAGGACCTGTCTTCCTCTGACAGTTCCAGGCGCTGAAACATCAGACTTGTAGTTTTTTTTAAATCACATTTGAAGATAATCAGGCGTGGTGGCCGTGGAGGCTTGGAGAGCGAGTGTGGGCAGATGAACCCTCGCCCCGTGTGACGGGATGGCACTGCGGGCCCCCTGACAAACCAGGAGGAAAACGGCATTTTTCTCATAGGCAATGTGCACTCCTCTCTTTTTCTTTTGGATCAATGCATTTCAAGGACTCAGCCAAACCGCGAGTTCAAAGAGAAGGAAGAAGAGAGCCAGAGCAAATGAACCTCACGCTCGGCCCACTGCAGCACTAGGCAGCAGAATTTTTGGATTCTGGCAGCCACTCTTCAGTGTCGTTTCAGCTGGCCAGTTCCCCAGAGGAGCAGCGTTTCCCTGACTTGGGCGATGATAGATGATGCCGGGACAGCATAGCTTGGAATCTCTAGGGCAGCGTGCAGATGGATGAGTAGAAAAGTAACTGGCAGAACCTGGGACAAGTAAGAGTAAGGACCCCAAAGACAGGGATCTCACCTTAGCAACCTGTGTCTAAGACATACCCCTAGATACTCTCCAAGTCACCTGGACACGCCCAAAGCCCCTAGCCCTCATGTATATACAGGATCCATCTTGCCTGTGTGAGAGGCAAGCAGCTTAGGTCCCGCACACGCACACGTGTGCATTCTCTTGATACAACCTTTCCAGCCCTGCAGGGCATCTCAACTATCTATCTCTGCTTTTAATAAACTTGCTGTGTGTCCTGACCAAACGGCTCTCTCCGTGAATTCCTTCTGGACGGACCCAGTGTCCCGTCAGCATGTCTCACTCACCCTCCCCCGCATCAGTACCTACTAAAAGCACTCACAGGCATTCGCAAATACACAGAGGCGCACACACCACTCCTTCCCCTGGGTCAGAAAAGCCGGATTCGGCCCCTTATTGACTATGTACATCTGCAGTAACTTCTCTGATTCCTGCTTTTCTCACCTGGACCTCAAAAAGGACGCCTACTTTAGAAATGATAGTAGAGAGACAATAGAAGATAATGAGTAACCAACCTGGTACATACTAGGAGCTCAGTAAAATGGCAGGCATTGCTCTTAATAATAAATAATCATTTTCAAGTGCCTTTTTTCCCCTTTCTATGAATCTTTTCCTTTGATTACGCCAACATGGGATTTGAGTAAGCTTTACAAAGCCTGCAGCCCTACCTTCAGCAATCCAGCCAGGGAGCAGGAGGAGTGTAGTGAAGCAACGGTACCCCGCTCAGAACACCGAGCGATGCAGAAACTGAGAGACATGCCAGGCCCTGGGCCTCGCAGATGAGAAAGTGACTCGAGGAATCCACGGCAGGTTTCTGGAGGGGGTGCGAGCTGAACTGGGTCTCAGGTGGAATGGCAACAGAGGCAGAGGAAACTGCATGAGCCTGAGAAGCTGAGGTGAGCATGAAGTCAGTAGCAGAGGGAACTGGCTGCATCAACCCTGGAAGAGTCTTAGTGGCTGGTGAAGGACCTGTAGGGCATGGGGCACCATCAAAGATTTCTCAAACCAGATCTGATAATCTAATGTGATTTGGCTCATAATGAGTACAAGGGGGTCGGACAGAGTTGGAGGGTTGAAAGCTGACACCATGGAAGGGTGAGGAGAGGGGACTGCGTCAGGCAAGGTCAGCAGAGGTGAAGGACCCGCTGAGACATAGCAGACACGGCGTCCCACTGGACACCCACCCCAGGTGGACGCCTTCTAACCAGCCAGATGAGTGACTTCCCAGAGGTGACTCTCATGTAATGACAAGAGGAAGCCCCCAGTTATGCAGCTACTAGGGAGCATTGTTCGTTTATATGATATTACTGAACCCTTACACCAGGCGCTGGTGTTGGTACTATTATCCCATTTTACAGATGGGGAAACACGGAGCGGTGAATGGACTAGCTTGAGTTCACACAAGTCCACAGAGTCAAACCCCCCACTCAGGTTCCTCCCCTCATCTTGTTTCCATCCACACAGCAGTGTGCCGGTAACATGGCAGTGGCGGGCGGAGTACGTGATTCCCAGTGTCCGCCCAGGGCCTTGGTGTAAATACTCCGTTGGTTAGAAGCTTCTGCTAGTTTAACAGCTGGCTTCCCACTTGGTCCTGGGGAGAGCACGTGAGCTGGTGGCAGCCCTCCCCTGCAGGAGGAGTACTTTAGGCAGAAGTCCTCTTCAGCATAAATGTATTCACAAGTGATTTACATTTCAGCATTTATTTACCAATATGTGAATCCACAGAATGACCAGCGGGCAAGAAAAGCAGCCCAGCCATGTGAGGGGCAGGACACTGAATCACCCAGACCCTCACGCAAGCCTGCACACACTCCTCCTGAGGCAGCACCACAGACACTTTTGTTTAAAAAAAGAAAGAAAGAAAAAGCAACAATATTTGCTTCCATTCACTTTTCAATGATCAATGATGAACATGTATTGTCGACGGTCAGCCTCAGCGTACAATTCCTTCAAGCCAGGAGAAAGCACCCAGGCGAATTGGCCGCTATCTTTATTCCGAAGTTCACGAAAACTCTTGCCAGAAGTAGAATAACAAACATTAAATACTATCGCAAGCTTTCCCCACCAAATACTCGTATGCAAATTCTTCCTAAGCCAGATAATGACTCCACTTCAAATCCAGCAGGCAGTGTTTTTAATGACTTACCCAGAGCGTACCTCCAAAAGGGGAAAAAAAAAAAACACCGGAGCACAGCAAGAACCAAGACACCGATAATAAAGTAAAATCTCTTATCTCCATTTGTTACTGTCAGCTCATATCAGAATAGCACCAATGGAAGGAGCCCCAGGGGTTTTGATGAAAAATTGGTAGAAGCATACGATAAAGCTATAACTAGGGTTTCCTTTCCCTAGGAATGTGGCATGGGGAAGAAAACATTTATAAGAATGTTCCTCGGCAAGACGCTTAGCAGCAAAGATAAGGCCTCCATTTTCAAGAAATATATTGAAAATGAGGCAGCTGGAATGAACTCTGGGGTTTCTCCACGTGGAGTTTCTGATCAGCCACCAGGAATTTTTTTGCTTGCTCACTCACCTGCTTTATTCAGTTATTAAAGACATCTTTTGGTGCCTACTGTGGCCAGACGCTGTCTAGACTCCTAGGATCCAAAGACAAAGTATATAGACTCCGAGCCTCAAGGAGTTCAGGGTCCAATCAGTGGAAGACACAACAGGTAACTCAATGCTGTAACATTCTCACTGGTGATATCATGGAAGCTCTTACAGCAAGTGGAAGGACTTCAAGGAGGAAGAACAGACTTGGCCTGGGCAGGCAGGCAAGATTGCATAGGCCAGGGGCTATTTGCTTTGGGTACTGATGTATGAATAGGAGTTTTCCCCATGGTGAAAGAACAAAGGTATGGAGTTGGAAGGGCAAGCATCAACAAAGAGAGGGACACCAATAGGTACACAATGGTAAGGGAAGAGCCAGGGCTTTGTGCAGGTCAGGTACTTGTGGGAGGAGGCGGTGAGCAAAGGAAGTGGTGAAAGCATAGCCATGTATACTGGGATATGCTCTCTAGGGAGACTTCTGCTGGGCTGCATCTCTGCCCCACAGCGTCCTGGGCCTGGATCCTGGGACTATCAACAACTTCTCCATTTCCCTCACCTGCAGTTGGGATGGTCATGCTGACACGCAGGGTTGCTGGGAGACTCTAGAGGGATAAAACACATTCAGGACCCATCAGAGGCTGAGAGCAGGGCAGGCACCCAGAGAACTGAGTGAATCAACAAATGAATGAAATAGTGAAAAAAAAAAAAAAAAAAAAAAAAATAGGCAACCACCTATAATGTGAGGCCTGCAGTTTCTACTGGGCCTTTGGTTTATTTTGGGGGGTTCGTTGTCACTTGTTTGTAATAGCCCACAGGTACCAGCTCTCTAAACAGGACGACTACTCTCACTTCCTGTTCTCCCCACCCTGTTTCTGGGTCATGGGCCCATGTGACTGACAGGAATGGCGAGGTCTGGTCCCTCTGCACACATGCGACCCACCACAGTGGCTCCCCACCAGGGAATGCGCTCTGGGTCTGGTCTTCAGGAACCCCCCGCACCCCCCAGGACCCTCCAATCTGAGCATGCCCAGGCCATAGCCCCTGAAATTGACTGGGACTCACATTTCAACGAGTCAGTGCCAAGCCCTGTGCTAGGACCTAGGAGCACTGGGTGGGAAGTATCTTTCAGACATGTCCCTGCCTGCAGAGACCAGGAAGTGGGGGCAGGGGGAGGCAGGCCCTCCATCTCCAGTCCAGAGACCACTGAGGCCTCCATCCAACCTGCCAAGCCCAGAGAAGGCACTAGCCCAGGCGAGAGGATCGGGGGAGGTGTCCCGGAGCAGGTGGCTCTGCAGGGACAGCACAGGTGCGATGTTAATTGGCATGTTCCCGTCAACCCCACACACAGGTGAGCGCTTCGAGAGCAAGGATGCGTTCTTACGCCCGGTTGTATCTCTCAGCCCAGCCGTAGGCTTCCAGTTCGGCCCAGAGCAAATGTGAACAAAGACAAAGAAGAAAGGGAAGAAGGCAGACAGGCCACAACTGGGCAAGGACAGGGAGGGTGGCAGCGAGGGGAGCAGAGAGAGTGGCCTGGGAGAGTCACTTTACTTTGCTGGTCATCAGTTTTCTTATCCGTCAAATGGGGACAATGCTCAGAATGCCAAGATGACAAGGTTCCTGTCAGGCTCAGAAGCGGACTGAAAGCAATTTGAATAGCTACTCTGGTTATTCAGGTTCTAACCGATGGGCTGAGAAAGAGCTCCTGCGGAGCCAGAGGTGCCCAAGCATCCTGACATTGACCAGCCACCCTTGCCGCCTTCTTCCAGGCTCTCCAAGTGCGTTCCCAGGGGAAAACCCAGGGAAGGGAGGTGCGGGTCAGCCTCCACCAACGGATAGTGTTGGCGAGTTAGGCAGGAAGCCAGAACCCCGGAGGAAAGTTGTCAAACAGGATCAAGACCAGATCACCCATTAAGACGAGATTGTGCTCAGGACTTCCGCTATTTGCCTCATCAGGTTTGGTCCCAGGTTACTGAACCAGAGTCGGGAGCTCAGACAGGTAAGGAGGTCCCCAAAATCACAGAGTTCAGAGATGAGGGTGACATGATCGGAGTTGCCCAGGAGAATCTAGCCCCAAAGTGCTGGTGTCTTTAGACACTTCTTACCGACTTAACACCAAGAAACTTTAAATCTCACGTGCACTCCCTTCCCACCGACCAGCTCAGGGACCCCAGGTGTTAGATAGCTGGAAGACTGGCCTGCACCCCGCTAGAACCTCACTTCTATAGCAGCTGCACCCACCAACACCTCACCCTCCACCCTCCATGGTCCTCACTCTCCAGGACACCTCGCCCTCCACAACACCTTATCTTTCATGACAATTAATCCTCTATGACACCTCATCCTCCATGACACCTCACCCTCCACGGTCCTCACCCTCCACATACTTCATTCTTCTTAGAAACAGCAGTTCTAGAAGAACCCTCCCAGAACTAAGCAACAAAGAGAATTTCTATCTGCGGGCTCCCACCTTCAAGAAGCCTCATGGGGCTCTTTTGAGAGTTGGCCCTCAAAATGACTATCAGCACCTTCTTGGCTTCAGAATCGACCAGAAGTCCCGGTGAATCTCAGGCAGCCTTCCTCAAGTTATCTCCTCGTCTCCCCTCGGTTCGCTCCCCGTGTAATCACTGCGAGCTGCTGTCTCCAGGTCAGCTGTGAGGGAGGATCACAAGCTGCCTGGAGGTCAGAGCAAAATTTCATGGAGAAAAGATGATGGTCTTGGAGAAAGGTGTCAACAGGGTAACTGCACACATGGGTGAACTCGAGAGCAATTTTGGAGGAGCAGGAGCAGGTGATGGGATGAATTTGGGGAGTGATGGGAAGGGCAGGATTGTGGGAAATTCCCTTACATGATTTGGTATAAACAATGGTGTGGCCAATGCTATTCTTTGCTGAACTGGGGATTGTCTAGGATTGTTGAGGTCAGTTTGGTCCAGGAGGTGGGTCAGGGAACCCAAGAGCTTTGTGGTGAACTTGATCACTTGAAGTGTGTCAATCCAAGGATTAAAGAAGGTGAGGACAGAGGACGGTCCACTTGTTTCAGGCAAATGGGCAAAGACTACCATTGACCTGGGCATCTCACAAGCCATTGCATCTTCAACCTGAGTTCAGACCAACGATTCCAAAAATGATCACGCTGCCTCCTCCCCATACTGGGGCCCCAGGCTCCTCACACTCAATGTATCTCCCCAGAACCCTGTCTTCTCCCCCAGTGAGCAGGAGCCCTTGGCTCCAGTTAGCCAGTCAAACACCAAGCAACTCTCCCTTTCTCCATCCAGGAACAAGCCTATAAATCCTACCTTCATAGCCACTCACTTGGACCCCCAGCCCCCTCGCTGCTGACCCCTCAGAGCCTCAGTCCCCTCTTAATCACTACCACAGCCTCCCTGAGCCCACCCTCACCTCAGAAGAAAAGCCAGGCTAATGAATGCTCACAGCTTTATAGAAGCAAAGAATCTGCCCCATTCCTGCCACTTAGTTTCCTCTGCCCACAGTTGACAGAGCTGACAAAGAGCTACCCAGCACCCCAATGTCCTGCCTTCAGGACCCCAGGATTCCTGGAGTCAAATTCTGTGACTTCCATAGACCCTGGGTCCTCACCCAGTCCCTCCTTTTCACTTGGCTGCCTCACTTGCATTTTAACCGGCAGCTCCTACTGCTGGTGACATCATTGATCCGACAAGCCAGCCCAGTGCTGGCCTCGCTCCTCCACTTGCTGGTAGGTGACCCCATCACACAGCGCCCCCTGGAGAAAGGGAGATCCTATCAGTTTCTATGGGGCTTGATGGCATTACATATGACAAATAACTACATCACCAAACATTGTCAAAGAGGGAAAAAACATATTCCAATACCACAGATGGCATTTTGGAGTACATATTTTTCCATATCCTTTTTCCTCTATATTTATGGGTTTGTTTTTTTTTTTCACAGTTCCCATTCTAGGAAACATACAATTTTAATCTCTGCTTTTTTTTTTTTTTTCATTCAACCATCTCTTGGAAGTGTTTACCTAAATCACTGCATGCCTTTCTAACCATCATTTTAAATGATGGCTAAGTAAAGGAATCATTCCATTAAACACTCAGAGCACTCTAGTTGGTAAAATTTTAGAAAAGGAGTAAAATTTGAAAAAGAAATTCTTATTTTTCTTCTGATGATGGAAACCATGTGTGAGCATATGAAATTTGGAAAGCACAGGAAAATGAAAATACTTCATCAGACCACAATTCAGAGTAAACTACTCCATTAAAAAAAAAAGTGATTCTTGAGAAATGATTGGAATCATCTAGCGTTAGAGGATGTCTTGTGTACAGACTGGCGAGAGAGTTGTGGAAAATCTCGCAAGTTCTCAAGGCTTTGATTTTCTAAATCACATGGCCACACACATTCTTGTCTGTGAATCTGGGCGGATGTGGGATGATTTCCACTGCTACTGGGACATTTGCTTCACCCCTGGCCTGCTAGGTCCCGACATGCAGGACAGGCCTGGTTCACATTTACTGGGTCCAAACTGAATGCCAGAAACTGGAGCTACAACACAAAATGAGAGCAGCTCTGCCTTCAAAGAGGACAGCATGCCAGCAACCGCAGCCCTAAGTGTGTGAGGCCTCCTAGGAGGGTAACTAAGGAGCTCTGCACTGTCCCCCATCCTCCTGTTAGGGGTTAATATTCTACTATTTTCTGTTTCCCTTCCTAAGTCTCCAAAACAGCATATAGATGGCACACGCGTGTCTCGAATCTGGAGAAACCAAGGACGGACCCGCGACCCCTCACAGTGCACCTCAGTCGTTCCCTGGGATCTGGGTCCTGAGCTCTGCTGCTGACCCTGAAGCTGGAGGTGACCAGGGGGCCACCTGTGGGGAGGACGCTCCCTTATCACAGGGCTCCAAGCTCAGACTCCCCCTTCCAGACCCCTATCTGCTTTCACCCCGGGAGACTGAGGATTTGAGGCTTTGGTCTCCCCTGTCTCTATTTTCTGCAGGAAATCAATGGACCCTCTCCCTTCCCCCAAGTCTCCTGTACAGTTTGCATTTGGCGCCACAGCACCGGAACCGGAAGTTGGTTAACATCCCGGAAAGTCTCACCCTCAGGTGGATGTGTTCAGAGATGCCAACCCTACCCCAGGCTCACACACTTGGCAAATCTCACACAGATTTAACAGAGAGAAAGACAGGGACCAAAACAGATCAATATGTTTATCCTCACTGCATACTCCAATTCCCAGATAACCCACAGGGCTTTTTTTTCACTTTCAAAGCCCCCAGTCCCAGCCCACACAAAATAGCTACTGCGGGATGTGGACTCACAGGCAGATCCCAGTTCTTGGCCTGTGTTCTGTACTTGCCCTCATCCAGTAGCTATGAGTACTATGAGCTCCACTTGGTAACTGACGTGTATTGACTCGTTTGTGGCCACAAGGCTGATGGAAGGTGGAAGCAGAGCTCAAACTCCACCAGATGGCTCTCAAATTCATCTGCAGAACCACTTCTGCTACCCCCGTGGCTGATGTTTGCCTCCCAAATAACTTGCAGGTCCACCCACACCTCTCCGTCTGTTCAGCATCCTCGTCTGTACCACTGTCAGTGTTACTTGGACTGGTGCAGTAGCCAAACGTCTGTCCACACTCCTTCTTGCCCACGACACTCCATTAGCCAGTGAACACCAGCTTGCTTTTTCAAATTTCACATTAAATCATGTTGCTCCCCTTCCGAATAGCCTTCAAAGGCTTCTTTCATCTTTCTAGTATAAAACCCAAATAGCTTCCCACAGCCTTCAAGGCATGGAATTGTCTGCCTTCTGCGGACTTCTCCGGCCTCATCTCTGCCTGCTCTTCTCACTGCCCTTATTCCTAATCAGTGTAGGAGTCCACCTCTGTCTCGCCTCAGGGCCTTTGCACAAACCATACTCCCCTCGGCCACCTATAGTCGTAAGTGACTTCCCCAGGGTACATGCCTAAGGTTCCTCCCTTATCCTCCAGAGGATGCCTCTGACCTCCTTCCTGCAACTCCTGACAGTGAGATATATTTATCAGCCCTCCTGTGACTCCTCCACGGAGAAGTAGAAAGTCAGTCATTTTGGGTTTTACCGCAAAGAATTCCTCCTTTTGTATATGTTGAACCATATTAGTGAGTGAACTAGCATTTGAGTTTCTTTATACATTTCCATCCCATTTCCCACAAATTGTCATGGAAAGGCAGAGAGAGGGTGACAGGAGGCAAAAGAAGAAATGAGACACGCTAATCGATTATGAAATGATCTGAACATTCTGGAGCAGAAGTTAGCATCAGCAGTCCGCCAGAGACAGAGCTCTTGTCATCTGATTAAACTCAGTGACCCAGACAGGGTGGCCTCAAGAAATCCTCTAAAAATAACCAGTGTCTGTGTCCACTCTCTGAAGGACCTGCTCCCCTGACATAGGGGATCGTGAGCTGGCTGAAGCCGGCCTTACCCTTCCTCTTCCTCTTTCTTTTATACCATCAAGAAACTGACCGTAAATTCGGCGATTTTCGGCACCCGGAACTTTCCTTTGTTCTTCTGTTCGGGCTGATACTCCGTTCTTGTCTTCACAATCACCTGAAATGTTCAACCAGCGTTAGCACACAGAAGACTTGAAACATTTCCTTTTTTTTCTTTTCTCTTGTTCAGAAACTAGACTATATTACATTTGGCATATATTTTAGAAAATAAGAACCTATTCCTCGAATACACCCAAGAAAACAGAAAATTCAGATTATTCATAATGCTCCTCCATTGCAACAAAGTTAACCACAGGTGGTAAGTTGGGTCTCCTTTCCAAACTTTGTGTTTCCTCCTGCAGACGTGGGTCCTGAAGCCAGGTCCTGGGCACTCCAGGGCATGTAATCTTAGCCCTTGAGTTATAGGGGTGCACCCCTAGATGCTTTATTATATGCATATACATCTATGACATACGTTGCCATTTATGCAATGATATATTTTCCTTTTATAAAATGCATTTACATTTCATAAATTATTGCCTACTTTGATCATTTTCTCTCTATAGGCAAAGAAAGGATTTCATATTGACCTTTGATGCTGCAGAAGAGTTTGTGACATGCATATATAATTAACCTAATCAATCTCTACTGCTGAATGCTGAGGTTATATAAATACATGATGAAGAATATTCTGTAGCTTAACCTTGGCACGTCTACTAATCCCAACTTGATATCAGAATGCCACAAAGAAAGACATGAAGGTCTATTGAATCTGTTGTATCATCTTATCTTTCTAAAGTCTGCATAGTTTGCAGAGGTGGCTAATATCTCATCAAGAGAAGCTGCCAGCCTGCAAAGACATCTCTGGAACTCCATCCCATCCCACTGTGTAGGCAAAGTAGAAGTAAAAAGAAGCCTGACATATAACCCATAGCTACTGCTGAGCACTACGGTGTCAGGGGGACACAGAAACTATGTGAACCTCAGAGCCTCGGATAAAATACTGACAATAATCATAACCATAATCCCTCCTGAGCCAAGTTGTTTCAAGGGTTAAATGAGATGATCGTGGGTAATGTTGTGGGAATCATTGAGCATGTGCCAAAACTAAATCGAGCACTTACCTACCTTTTCTATATACCACTACTATTTCTCTTTTCCTGTCAAGGAAAAGTTCAGAAATGTTAACTCCCTCATCAAAGGTCACACAGCTAAAAGGAAGCCATCTTCTAACCAGGATCAGTCTTCCTTCTCATGGGCACTCAACAGAATTTCCATTGAAAATGTTCACCAAGTTTTCCTGGGGACAATAGTCAAGTGTATTGAAATAGCAGGAATTCTTCTAACAGATGTTCTTTAAAGTCTGTGAGTCACGCCTTTGACTAAATGTAGCTCAGAAAGAAAAAGGGGCAAGGAACGTCTATCACTGAACCTCCACCCTGTGGTGTTATAATATATTGGTTAAGGCTCTGGCCCCCTGCCCTTCTAGAACATGCCTGATATCTAGAGATATCACTTACAGATGTGAATTCTGGTATCTAGAACCCATCCACAGATGTGAATTCTGATATCTAGAACCCATCCACAGATGTGAATTCCGATATCTAGAAACCATTTGAAGATATGGATTCTGATATCTAGAACCCATTTACAGATGTGAAATTCTGATATCTAGAACCCATCCACAGATGTGGATTCTGATATCTAGAACCCATCCACAGATGTGAATTCCGATATCTAGAACCCATCCACAGATGTGAATTCCGATATCTAGAACCCATCCACAGATGTGAATTCCGATATCTAGAACCCATCCACAGATGTGAATTCCGATATCTAGAACCCATCCACAGATGTGAATTCCGATATCTAGAACCATTTGAAGATATGGATTCTGATATCTAGAACCCATTTGCAGATGTGAAATTCTGATATCTAGAACCCATTTGAAGATGTGGATTCTGATATCTAGAACCCATCCACAGATGTGAATTCCGATACCTAGAAACCATTTGAAGATATGGATTCTGATATCTAGAACCCATTTGCAGATGTGAAATTCTGATATCTAGAAACCATTTGAAGATATGGATTCTGATATCTAGAACCCATTTACAGATGTGAATTCTACTGTGGAGGCCCACCCCACTTCACCCCAGCTTGGTCATCTACACTTCCAAAAAACAAAAAGAAAACCCTGGCTTCTTTAAATAGACAAGTGGTATAATCAAAGAAAGCTGAGGATTTGTTTGTTTGTCTGTTTGAGGGGGTTGGGGATGTTCCATTAGTTTAATTTTCTTCATATATCCTCTTCCCAATAATAGGAAAACAGAAGACTCTTCCCCATAGTTAATAAAAATAACTCTCATGGTTGGGGTATTTACCATCTTGCAGGCATTATCACACTTTATGCTGTGCTGTGGGGGCACCTGTTAATATTGTGAATGTCACAGGGAAGTGTCAGAGTGTGGCCTGGGTTCAAATTCTGATTCTTACCCTGCAGGCTTCTGTGTCTTCCTTTTTCTTACCTACAGCATGGGGAAATCATCAAAACTACCTCACTGAGTTGTTGGATAAAATGAGTTGATACAAGTTTATCCCTCAGACTATCCTTCAAGAACAAATGTCTATGTGAACCCCGCCTCTGCATGCAGCCGAGGTTTCTTCCACAGATGTCTGAGGCTGATGTCCAACTGGGCCAGCACCTGTCAGCCTCCAGGTGCCCCTCACCCCATGCATCAAGAGCAACACAGGGTTCCTCAAAAACAATGCTTTTGAAAGTGAAACCTCCCTGTCTTAAAAAAAAAAAAAAAGAGGCACACACCGGTGGCTTAGAGGTTTAGTATACCAGGCACAGTCCACAGACATCCCAAGGACCCAGGCTCAAGATCGGGGCCCAGGAAACAACCAAGATGAACAATGAAATAAAATAAATAATATGCTGCTTCTTCCTCTCTTGTCCTGTCTACCTACTCACCTTCATTCTGTACCTTTCTTTAAAAAATAAAAGCGGGGCTGGGGGGTAGGGCGTGAGGAGAGGTGGAAGAAAGAATAGAAATTTCTTGGATGAACAAGTTAAAGGAAGAAATTTTCTACAAAGTAAGCCACATAGCCAAAGAGATAAAAGTGTGAACCAGCAAGTGGTCTGCATGCTAGATGGTTTGCTCATTGCATGGAAATGTGCAAGCCGGGAGCTAATGCAAATAAAAGAGCAAATGCTAAGGGATCTTAGAGACTTGGTGTGTCTATATTACCTAATTCACAGTGCTCTGGGAAGGGCCAATGAAATTGTGTATGTGCAGGTGTTTTGTGAACTTAAAAGGCAGTCTACAAATTTTAGTTATTGGGAAACTTTGAGAACAAGAGTTAGGTGATGGAGGAGTATTGAAACTTCAGGTGTCTGATCATGTCTCTGAGTCCACATCTACATCTTAAAATGTGAACCTTAGATTCATTGTGTGTTTCATTGTCCCTGGTGGAGTGAGTGTGAGCATTGGTGTGAGTGCGCCCTGCCATGGAAGGGCATCCAGGGTTGGGTCCCATCTTGCACCCCGAGCTGCCAGGAAAGGCTCTAGTCACCCATGACCTTGAACTGGAATAAGTGGGTTATACAATCAGTGGATAAAAATGGTTCCTTTGGCATACCCTGGTGGAGCAGCGGTTGGGTCAATCACTTCCAGAAGACACAGGTCACATACCCCAGGGTTGAAGTCCCAGGTGCAAGGGGAAACAACCAGTGTGAACTTAATAACAATAAAATAAAATATTTCTTCCTCCTTTCTCTTGCTGCCTGCCTGCCTTCTTGGTTTCGTTCCTACCTGCACTTTTTCTTTAAAAAAAAAAAAAAGATTGCTTCACGTTAAAAGTGGAGATTTTGTGACCAGAAATATTGCCACAAGAACTTAACTCTTGTTTATATTCCCGGGTGGTAACTGTGCTCCATAATCTCCTCCCTCAGAGTGTGGGCAGGACCTCTGACGATGATGGCATAATCATTCCGGTGATTATGTTCCGTTACATAAAAACTCCACCAGAGCCAACTGGAGAGAGATTCTTCTGCTACCCATGAAGAAGTCAGCTGACAGTTTAAAAGGTCATGCAGCTAACCCCTGAGGGAAACCTTAAGGGGCTCAAAATGACTCCCACCTAACAGCAGTGTCATTCAAGAAATTGAGAACCTCAGTCCTGCAACCACAAGTAATGGAATTCTGCCACAACCTGAACGAGCTTGGAAGAGGACTCCCAGTGAGAACACAGCCCAGTCAGCCCTTCAATTTTATCTTTACGAGACCCCAGGCAGAGAGCCCAGCTAACCTGTGCTTAAACTTCTGACCTACAAAAGTTGAGACAATATGGTGTACCCTGGGGGAACAGTGGTTAGGTCAACTTTCTCTGAAGGTGCACAGGCCACATGAACCTGGGTTCAAGCCCTGAGTCTGCAAACAGCCAGTGAGAACAACTAAATAAAAATTAAGTAAAGATGCTTCTCCCTCCTCTTTCTGCCTGCCTGCCTACTCACCTTCATTCCTGCCTGCACCATTCCTTAAAATAACAAAAACTGAGATAATAAAGTCATGTTATTGGAAGCCCCTAATTTTTTTAAATGTATTACACAACAATAGAAAACTAATATGCTTCTCACATTGCCAAATCTTCCAAGTCAACCATCTCTTGACTTTGTCCTCTTGTTCCTAGACCCTCAGCCATTGGATTGGTCTCAAGCATTTATACCTCACAAATCAAATGTTTCTTCCTCTTTCCTTTTTATTTCAACGTCTTTCCCAATGCTTCTCAAAGTGCTCAGTCATTTTCATCACTCCATATAAATTTTAAAAAATAGTATGCCACAGCTGACATGCCGAGAAAGGAGACAATGAATAATCATTATAGGCAATATCATATTAATTGTGACAATAAACATTTTGTGGGTCGCTTCCTTAGCATCCATTTCCTTCTTCAATCAAACCCTACACCCGCCCCACTATATTCCCTTTTGGGAACTCCTCCCTACCCCACTGTGTGGTAGCCAGGAAGAGGGATGGGACTGGTCTCACCAATGGCAGGGATGGTCAATGATTAAGTTGGGCCAATCAGGGAATACTACCCTATTGACCACAACATTTGATTGGCTCAGAGGTGGGCACATTACCCAATTTGGACCAATCAGATTTTAAGGCAATTTTGACTAGGAACTTGGGAAAAGAAGTTGCCTTCCACTTTGTGGGTGTCCCCCAAAGATGGTGGTCTTTCTCTGAAAGGTGTGGTGAGGACTTGAGTTCTCTAACCGCTGTGATGATTGTTGTGTCAGTGAAGGAGAGCCAGGATGTGAACTAAGATGGTGCACAGATGAAGCCAAGAGGAACCAGAGAAATGAAGAGAGGCCCTAAAACACCCTATCCTGCCCATGCCTGCAGCTGGATTCTGTAGTTTTGGGGGAAATATACTCTCCAGATCTTAATCCCATATGGGTTGGGTTTTCTGTTACTTAAATGAAAGACTCTATCCAACACAAGTGCATTCCAAGAAAAATGAATTGAAAAATGATTAGAATTTAATGAGATGGCCAAATACTAAAGCATAACAAAATCAACAGATTCTCTTGGTACTAGCCAAATAATCACCTTGAAATATGATGGATTCACCAAAAGATACAATCATGTTCACAGTGACAATTTCCATAATGGCCCAAAAATGCCAACAGGAGAAGGGTTAAATTGTGGTTTATTCACAGAATGCAATGCTACTTAGTAATACTACACACAAGGGTGAGTCTCACAGACATTACAGTGAACAAAAGAAATAGGATATAAAAATGCTTTTTAGGGTGTACTCTGGTGGCCTAGTGGATAAGGCCATCAGACATAGTTCACATCCATCCCAAAGACCCAGGTTTGAGATCCAGGGCTGGGGGGAACAACCAAATGAACAACTAAATAAAACAAATTGCTTGCTGTTTCTTCCTCTTCTTTTTCCTGCCTGCCTGCCTACTCACCTTCTTTCCTGCCTGCACCTTTCCTTTAAAAAAAGTTTTTGGATACTGTGTGTTTTCACTTATATCAGATTCAAGCTATGTCTAATAACGTATAATTAAATAATGGATGATTTATTTTAACAACCGTTTATATGATATGCACAGTAATTTATATATTATTTAGCTCCATGATTTATATATATATATATATATATTTATTTATATATTTATATATACATATGTTTATTTTTAAAACCTCATTTTCTGTTTTCAGTAAAGGGGGAGGCAGAGTTGAGGTCACAGCCCTCCTTCACGTTCATGCCTTGCTTTGCAAATGCCTGTGAGATACTGTTACTGTCCTGAGTGACTTTCTAATAAAAAGTCTTTTTGGCCACAGAGCCTTACAGCTGAAACCACTAAGTTTAAATGGGACGTAAGTTGTATGGGACATATGGAGAGTCTTCCCTCACCTACTCCTCTCTCTAAGGCACATTTTCTTCAAAAGCAACCCAATTGCTACAGAATGTTTAACTTTCACTCCTAAAGAAGCAATGGCTTGTGAGATGCCCAGGTCAATGGTAGTCTTTGCCCATTTGCCTGAAACAAGTGGACCGTCCTCTGTCCTCACCTTCTTTAATCCTTGGATTGACACACTTCAAGTGATCAAGTTCACCACAAAGCTCTTGGGTTCCCTGACCCACCTCCTGGACCAAACTGACCTCAACAATCCTAGACAATCCCCAGTTCAGCAAAGAATAGCATTGGCCACACCATTGTTTATACCAAATCATGTAAGGGAATTTCCCACAATCCTGCCCTTCCCATCACTCCCCAAATTCATCCCATCACCTGCTCCTGCTTCCTCCAAAATTGCTCTCGAGTTCACCCATGTGTGCAGTTACCCTGTTGACACCTTTCTCCAAGACCATCATCTTTTCTCCATGAAATTTTGCTCTGACCTCCAGGCAGCTTTTTTGCATCCATTCCTGCCTCCGCAAACCCAGAGAAGAAAGCTTTTGAGACGGAGAGAGCAGTACATACCAGCAAACATTCAGAAAATGCTCAAGAGGCTGATGCCTGGGGAACCACAGAGAGGTGGCGGTGAGTGGCCAGAGGACAGGGCAGCTAAAGTGAGGGCTGAAAAGAGACTTGGGGTGCCAGCCTAAGTATCTCGAAGCTGAACTGGAGGGCAGGAGGTGCTGAGGAAGACCTACACACCAGAAAATGGCTTTCCAGATGTGCATTTGAAGTAGAGGAGATGCTTCTGAGCACAGGGAAGATACCCTGGAGAGATGTGGAAAGCAGAAAAATACAACTCGACCAAGTCACCACAATCAGCAAGCTATTGGGTGCATCATGAAGCTTGGTGTTCTGTTGCTATGGAAGAGACCCAGAAACATTTTCCCTTCTATAAAAAGATCTATAGTAACAGTCCTTTTTTTTTTAGTACTATGAAAGGGAAAGCATGAGAAATGTTAACCAATCATTATTAATTGTACCTTGGAGGAATCAGCTTGCATAAGCAAAGACAGAGAGAGAAGATAAATTTGCAAAGAAAGGCTCTATTTTCTGCAGCTGAAAAAAAAAAATGGAGCAAAAAAATAAAAGAGCTCTGAGCTCCTGGATTAATATCAAAATGAGGGGCATGGGTGGGGGGAGAGGAAAAAAAGAGAGGGAAAAACTCTTCCTATTCTTTTTTCTCATTCAAAGTGGGCTTTTACAGATCTTTGGAAAAATGTACCTCCAGATTTTCAAATATCATTATGGATTTGGGCAAAGAAATAAATGTGTTTTCTTTCCCTACGTATACTTCTATCCCCCCTGTCCTGTCGGCAGCTGATATGAAGAACACAATTTAACATAATTGGCATTGGGAAAGCAGGATAAATTATTCATCTTGAAAGGACGCCTCGGGATATATATCCCCTCCTTCGCTGGCAAGGCCAGATAATACATGGGGGTTCGGAGGACGCCAAGTACAGATCATAAAAATTTAAAGTACTCCTTCCCAGGATTATTGATAATGAAGAGGTTCCCACATGGAAAGGCCCCAGAATTGGCAGGAACAATAAATCAAAGCACTGAAGTGCAGACAAGGAGCAAGAGTGTAGGTGCGGAAGCTGGACTTGCACAGGCTAAAAATAGATCGGAGCTATGCCTTCAGCTCATTCCTGCAACAAAGAAAGAAATTCTGATCACGATGAATGGCTAGCTGCTGAACACCCACTGTGTGCCAGGCACTGTGCTGGGGGCCCTGCTGATGTGTGATCCCCGTAACTCTCCTGGCAACATTCTGTGCCGTCCTCACATCTCTTAAAATCCATATTATACCCACTTTTCAGATGAGAACATTCAGCCTGAGAGAGTTAAGCTCTAGCTTATGATCAAATGCCTGGTAGGTAGCTGAGTTTGGGTCAAATTCAACTAAGTCGTCTTTTATTTTTAATGTGCCTACTATGTGCTTGGCACACCCTTTATCTCAGCAAATCAATCACTCTAATGTAGGAGTGATTATTCCCATTATACAGAGGAGAAACTTGAGTCTTAGCAAACCGTTACAAGGAGGCAGAGCCAAGGCCACGCATCTGACTCAGTACCATGTAGCACCCACTAGGGGTCACTCTTCAGGAATCCTGTGAAACTGACCCTATGGCCGCCGGCACGCAAGGGGGATTCCATACGTACTACCACATGAGTGAAGAGAGCAATGAATGTCCTCTCTGAAGACACCAGGTGAAGCTGCCGAGATGCGGCCTGAGTACTTAGCTGGGCATGCTCTCCTCCTTGTCCCCCCTCACTCCTCTCCCTCTACCCCGTTTCTTGAGTCTTGGGGTTGAGTCTTGTCCTAGGCCCTTCAAACTTGGGACGGCACCCAGAACTCAGGGTCAAAGGCCAGTGCTCAAAGGACCTTAGTCTGAACCCACCGATTTACAGATGGGGAGGTGGGAGACCAAAGCGGGGAGGAGACTTGCTGCAGGTCACACGGAAAGACCATCATGGAAGCTGAACTCCAGTAGAAACCGGCTCCTCCTCAGTTCGGGACACTTTTCATGGAATGATATCTCTTCCTTGGTGGGTCTTTGCTTTCTCGGAGGCAGAATGGAAAGTTGATCAGTACGGCCTCAAACGGACTGGCTAGTCCAACTCTATGGTAGTGCATATAGGGGACAAGAGAAGGAATTCTCCACAGCGTCCTCCCCAAGGGGCCACCAGTGCCTTCTTCTCTGGGCTAAAGCCAGCTCCCTGGGCTAGAATCACTGCAATGGGGATTCCCAGTTCTGCCACCGGGGCTGTCCCCTGCTGTCCAGGGACCTAACCCACATCACTATTCAACTCTCCCTGCAGCCTGGGTCAGCCTATGTGCTGTCCAGGAACAACAATCCTGATTCTGGGACTGAATTTATGATGACAACAATAACTTCGCCTTATTCATTTTATTCCCCAAACTGTGATAAACTTCCAACATGCATTTTCTTAGTTCGCCCTTAAAACAATTCTTTAGGGAAGATACCCTGACCTGCCTTTCAACGAGGACTCAGAGGGTCAGAGTGGTGCATTAACTTGCCTAGCATCACAGAGTGAGCAGGTGGTAGAGTTAGGGTGCAAATTCAGACGGCACTGCTGGAAGGCTCGCCTCTGCTTGTGGGGACATGAGTGCGTGTGTGTGTGTGTGTGTGTGTGTGTGTGTGTGTGTGTGAATGTGATAAGTAGTCACTTCAGTTCTCCAAGACTTTTTCACTGTTAATGAAATGAGGATGATTTTTTTTAATGGAAAATGTGATACATACTCATGGTAAAAAAAAAAAAGTATGGAAATTACAGAATATAAGTTTTCAAATAGGTCTCACCCATCTCATCCACACTCCTTAAACTATGGTTTCTGTGTGCCTGTCTGAAACAATTCCTGAGTTAGAGTACACAAATGTGTTTGCACAACTGGGATCCTCCTGTGCCCTGCTCTTTCAGGCTGCTTGAACTGAGCAGTGTGCTTCTTCCACATTAGCGCACCCAAATTTGCCTCAGGCTCAGAGCGATCACTTGGGATTCCACAGCTGTGCACCAGAGTTTATTGAACCATTCCAAACTCACAGAACATTCCAGTTGTTCCTGCTTTTGTTTATATCTAGGGCTTTGCATACTTGAAAAACAAATATACCCAGAGGGTACCTTCCTTCTATGGGCAGGAAGAAATCCAGTCAAATGGCATATACAGTTTAAACCATGTCCAAATACCCAGCAGAAAACACAGCATCGAATTCTATGACCAACACGAGTGTGTCAGGAAGGTCTGCTGTATCCTCATGTTAGTAGTTCCAGGTATTATAAAAAAAAATGCCAGTATGATGGTAAAAAAAAAAAAAGGTATATTTTGTTTTGAAAGTATGTTTTTAGAAAGGAAGATAGAATAGCTCAAGAGCAGCCCTACTAATTGCTACCCCCTCTGACTCACGGGAGGCCTGTTTCTCATCCCCAACACTCACAGTCCTAAAGATGGGGAGTCCCCATTCCCAAAGGGGGCACAAAGAGAGATCCACGGCAGAAAAGAGAATCATTGAATTTTAAGTTGCCAGGTCTGGGGTCACTTTGAACTCCTGTCCAAGGAAACAAGTCCCCCCGGGTGGCAGGGGTAATTAACCTCGTCATCAGAGGAAGTGGGGCTGTTTTCACACACTGCGGCAGAGAAGAATACACAGGGCGGCCAGGTGAGCCCCTGGGCACCTCCAGCTACTCCCTCACCTAATGGACAGCGAATGGGCCTTCAGCAAACTGCATGAGGAACTGTGTTATTAGAGGGGAAAGTTAGGTTTTCAAATGATAGAGAGTTTTTCATATGCTTAGTGGTCATTTCAGATCTACTTGCTGGAATCGCTTAGAGACTGTTTGCCCCAAGTCAGGATGATTTATAACCTGTCTCACGTGAGTCTCTGGAGGGCAGAACAAGGGGTTTCTAAGAGCCTGGAGCCTGCAGAGATCGGCTTATCTGCTGTCCCCTGGGAGAGACAGAAAGTTCCCAAATCCTGTGTCTCAGGAAGAAGAAGAAAGTCTCTGAGCAATCCCCAAAAGGGACTAAGGACTTGGTCACAGGAGAGGCATCTCCTTTGCCCACCACCCTCCCAGGGGCACCCTGTTGGTCCCTGCACCCCCATTCTTGAAACTCCATCTTTCTCAACATGTTCCCCAAATGTCAGCTTCAGGGCACAGTATCTGGGAATCCAGTGGAATAAAGAAAAGCTATTCAATGAGCATCTTCTGTGCGTCCTTCACACTTTTTAACTGTTTTGCTCCCCCATCACCCTGTTCGGTAGACAGTTTCATTGTTCACTGGGATAAAGCCCTAAGTCAGAGAGCTAAGCGACTTGCATAAAGTCACACAGCAAATCCATGGCTGAGATTTGAACCCAGGTCTCTAGGAAAACCACGTGCATATGGTCTACCACACAGAACTGGAAGGACACCAAATATCCATCACTGATCTCGAGGTGTCTGCATGCCTCTCCTCCCACAAACAGGTGAGCCAACCTCTCCCAGGACATGTAAAGACTTAGCATTCAGTAGGAAGGAGAGGCTGTTTGACCACAGCCTGGCAGCTGGCTTGCGAGCACACGATTCAGCTGGGACTTTGCCAAGTGAGGGGGTATGCCCGTCTGTGGTTTGCTTTCTGCAAACCTGGCATTCCTTAGCTGTCATCACCCAGCATGCCTGCGTGCCAATCCTGGCCACACTGTTTTCTTGTGGGGTCTCCTAGGACAGCATTTCACCTCTCTGAGCCTGTGTCTGCATCTGTCAAATGGGGTAATGGAAGCAACCTCACGGAAGGGCATCTGAGTTCTCATGGCCTCCTAGACAAACCAAAGATGAGGTCCCACTCCCACAAGCTGATGCCTGCAAGCTGGTGCTTCAGCTTCTCCAAAGCGATCTCCCATGGCCTGGAGAAAGTCACCCAACTACCTGGTTGCCAATCTATTCCTCACCTGTCAGGTGGAGAAACGAAGCTGTTTTAAGCCAGGTGAGGGGAAGGAGGGGGGTTCAGCCAACATTTCCCAGGGCCTGCAAAGGACAAAGGCTACAGGAATGAGGCAGCGCCATACCCTTGGGCCTGATGGGTCCATATCCCCAGGGCCAACCTGGCACCACATCTGCATAAACTGGAAGGAGAAGAAGAGACCAGAAGACCATGCATGAGTCCCTTGTCCTTGGGGTGGCCCACTGCAGCCAGAGGAATCTAGGAATTTGATCTTGCCACTCTCTTACTATGAGACCTTTCATAAAAGACACCGGAACTCTAAGAATTAGCACCCACCTTACCTTCTCTCCCAAGTCTCTCCCCCTACCCACTCAGCATGCCCAGCCAGCTGGCCTCCTGACTGTGTCTCCATTTTCCTTAGTACTTGTCCACATACTGGTCCCTCCACCTCCTACTCCCTTTCTTATTAGCCTCCGGGTCTCAGCCAGGGCTCCATCCTCAAAAGGACCTCCCCTCATCATCCTCCCACCAGAATTAGGACCCCTCTGTTTTGTTCTTTCTTACATTCCAGCACCTCATTGTTTCCTTAATAGCCCTTCTCACAACTTAGATCTAGCACTTCTATTTGTGTGATAGTCTGAAGTCCCTCTTCCACTGGGACTGGAAGCCCCATTAAGGCTGTGGATGTGCCTGTGTTTTTATGGCTGCTGATGGACAACCTAGAATTATGCCTGGTATGTAGACAGCAGCCGACAACATTCACTGGATGGATGGATGGATGGATGGATGGATGGATGACAGGTTGATGAATATTTTCCAGTAGTATAAATAATATAACCATAGCTATAACTATGGAGGATCAAAAAAGGTGTTCAAGACAAGTACTGGCATCTCAGAGAAGAGAAGTCTTTCAGGAAGAAGGCCTGTGTGAGGAGAAGGACACAAAAAAACATCTGGAAAGTATGGAAAAGCCTAAGGCGGGGTTTCTCAACTCTGACATCATAACATAACTTATTATGGGGGTGGGGCAGAGATCCTGAGCATTGCAGATTTTCCCCACTGGCATTAGAATTATTAGCATCCCTGGTCTCTACTCACTAGATGTTAATAGCATCCCTTGATTCAGTTGTGACAACTAAAATATCACCAGATATTGCCAAAATCTTGTCTGAGGGGAGAAAAATGCCCCCCACCTTCCATTGAGAGCCACTGCCCTAGGTAGATCTCCCAGGTGGGTGTTCACGGTGCCAAGTGGGGAGCAGTAGGAATGGGAACCAGTGGGACAGAAATGAAGGACCTGGAATACCAAGGGAAGCATTTGAGGAGCAGAGCCTGTGGGGATGACTGAAAAGGATTTCCAGGGGAAAGGGACGTGGTCACAACTCTGGGGTTGCTACTCAGGTGGCGTGTGGAGGATTGGTCAGAGTGGCAGAGGTCAGCAATCTTGTCTTCCAAGGCTGGGACCTTCCCTCCAGGACCAGGTAGGGAGGGAACTCTGGAGGCTGTGTTATTCTCTCTGGGGAATCACCCCCAGGCTACCTGCAGGCCCAGGAACTTGAACTAGAGGAACTGTGTCCATGGGTTAGGGAATGCAGTCTGAGACCCTTTCCCAGGGTGCAAGCCTTCTCCTTACTGTGCAGAGGGAAAGTTGGGGTGTCGGGTGCACTAGGATTCTAACCCCAGCTCTTCGACTCTGTCTGTGATGCTAGCGACAAGTCACTTCATTGCTTTGAGTCTCAGTGTCCCCATCTGAAAAATGGCTTCACTAACACCCACCTCATACAGCTGCCGGGAGGCTGAATGAAATGACAGACATGAATGTCCTGCATAACCCATTCCCAGCCCAGAGCATGGGCTTCAGACAGGCTCACCCTCTCCATTTAGCCTCTAAGAGATTTTTCCCCTGAAATTCAGAGTCCATGCTTAGCACGCTTAGTGAACAAATATAAAGATGGCTGCCGGCATTCTATACCAAGCTTGCTCGCACTTTAGATTTCAGAAAGAACTGTGCTTTAACACTAAGGGTCCCATATACGTGATAACCATTCGAGCTTCAAATACTCACCATCTGACTGGAGCCAAATTCAAGAGCTGACCCCATGTCAGGACTCAGCTTATCTTCTCTATCATCCTGTGAGCGGAATCCCAGGATGATCACCACTTTACAAAGGAGGACCCTGAGGTTGAGGAGTTTAAGAAACTTGCTTCAAGTCATCAGCCAAGGGAGGCTCGGAAAAAGTGGGAGAGGGCTGCAAAGTCACCTCCAGAGCAGACTTCAGAGTCTTGCAGGTGACTCAGCATGTAAAAGACTCATTGAGCTTCTTCGGTGGAACTCACCTCTAATACATCGTTCTGATGTTGGGAAGGGAACTATCATAAAATCGAAATACCAGCAAAGAAAACAGCAAATACGATTTCCTACTCAGAGAAGACAGAAGCGAAGAAATAAACAACTCGCGTGAGGTTGCACTGTGGGCTGGCTGGTAAATAAAAGAATAAGGCCTTGAGCTCTCAGGCCAGCAGACTCCTGGTTCCTGTGGAGAGGGGGGCAGATCTGGAGTCTCTGGCCAGGACACATACCAGCTATGTGCTCGGGAAGTCACTAGACTCTGCCTGAGTGTCGTTATCTTTACAAATTGTATGAGAGGTGTTACTCCCTTGTTGGGTCCTATTAACTTGGAAGGACTGAAAGAGAAGTCTGTGGATTTGGGGGTTAGGTAGTCACATGTGACTTAGAACAGCATCCAGCACTTGGAAACCACTTGAAAATGATCACGATTACTGTCTTATACTTAGCTTTGTGCCAGCAACATTACCTCTAAGGTCACCGCTAACCTTCATCTCATCACTGGGGGGTAAATGTGATCCTCCCCTGTTCCTGAGGAGGAAACTGAGGTCACCTGGTAGAAAGACACTGTCATGGACATCAGAGAGAATCTGTGATGTGCCTCTGTGGGGATGTGCCTCTGTAAGGACTGGGAGCTTTCAGAATGCATTGGTTTCCCCTTCCATATATATAGGCCCTCTGTGTTCATCTTTCAGTATTTGGTGGTGTTTTTTGGTACCTCTGGACTAGTTTCTCAGTGGTTCTCAGGCTTACCTCTTTTCTTAAAGTGAGAGGAAAGCCCTCAGAGGTGAGGGAAGGGGATAGAGAGAGTAAGGGAAGACAAGGAACAGCAAATCTCTGGATGACCTCCATACATGCATAGGGTTAGGAAGAGAGCTGACTTCACCACAGTTCCTTTTCCTTGAACACCTCTCAGGGACATGTGTAGATCTTTAAGCTGAATCTATTAGTTGAAGGGTAAACATTCTTCCTGAAGCCTCACAAAATTTCAAGAGAATCTACCCCACTTTCTCTTCCCAATTCCTAGTATATCTGGGTTCAAATTCCAGCATTGCCACTTATTCCTTCTGCAAGCTGGGATAACTAGTCAAATATCTCTGACCCTTCATCTTTCACTTAGAAATGCCAGTGCCTAAAACCTGACACCCAGGGATAATCTGCATCTAGCCCAGTGGTTCTCAACTTTGGCTGCACACAGGAGCACTGTGGGAAGCTGTAATTAACAATGATGCCTAGGTCTCACCCCCAGAGATTCTGATAAAATTTTTCTGGGGTGTGGCCTATATATTAGAATTTTTAAAAACTCTTCAGATGATTGTTACATGCAAACAAAAACCAATCAACACCCAAGAACCTCTGATATACATGTAACGGATACTCAATGTACCATTTTTATGTTCATGGCCTTTCCAAATGTAATTTTTAAAGGTCTTATCACCTGATCAAGATGGTTCAATGATTCTTTATTTCTGCCACCCCCACATACCTTCTCATATTGACAACCTCTGCACTTTCAAAATAGATGAATCGACCTCAACCAATCAGCCAGGGCCTTTATCTCACTTTGGCTCTTCTTCAGTTCATTGGCTAGAGACAATTGGTTAAGACACACAATGCCCTCCTGGAGATGCCAGTGAGAAAATCAAACAGATGGAATGATCCATTGTTCGCTCTCCTGCCAGTGAACTCCATCACCTGCCTCCAAGCCTATCTCTTAAAGTGTGCAGAAGCTCACATGATAAAATCCCAAGTTCTCTCAAATGCACCTGAAAACAAAATGTTTCTTCCAACAGTGTCCATGCAATACCCTCCCCCACCTGCACCTCACACAAACAGCTCTGTGTAAATGCCCACCTCCATTCTTCGTGGACCACTCCCATGTCAGGAGATGTGCCATCAGACAGTCACTCATTTCCAGCCACGCCTCCTCCAAAGACACTGTACTCCAGTTATGCTATTTCCCAGAAGGTCTCCAAGATATATATGTATATATTTATATGTATGCATACACATACACATATCTACATATACACATACATATACACACACACATATATGCCCTTTACTTTAAATGCCTTTTCTTCTCATAGTCTATTCAGAAGGTGTTTCACCTTTAAAAACTATATTCAAATGTTCTCCTCTGCAGCTTGCCTAAGCAGTCCTACCAGTTCCATCCTCACTAACAGAACGTATTTGTTTCCATTCCATGCTCTCACAATTTTTCTAAGCTTCCAGTACAGCATTTATCAGGATGCATTCTATTCATTTAAATGTTCTACTGGATAGGGATTTTTGTAATTTGCCTTTTTACGATCAACTTCCAGCACAGGGACAGGACCTCAGCAGGTGCACACTAAATGCTGGTTGGACTGCATCCAATTCCATCTTCGAATCTCTCCCGTCAATGTTTGAAACACCTCTGCCAAAGAGTCAAGATGGATTTTCTTCATCACCCTCTAGCAGCTTATTAGTATTCATCTGCCATGATAAAACTTTAAAGAGGAAAGATTGATTTTCTGGCCCATGTATGTTCTCTACAGATGAATAAAAATAGGATTAGACACTTAGCATGAAATCGAAATAATCCAAGAGATGGCAAGTCTCTGGGAGCAATCCTGACATTTTATAGAAGGGAAACATATTTGAAGGAATGAAAGCCTGTAGGGTAGACTATTTTGCCATTTTATTTCCTAAAATGGTGGGAGGAGGGTGGACAAGGGAACATGGATGAGAAAAGGGGCACCCGCATTACCTTTTCCGGAGCAGGCAGCTGTAAGTGATTAACCTCCAAGGGAGTGATGAGAGGGACGGTCTGGAAGCCATCCTCCACCAAAGGCGGCTTGGTTCCCTTCTCGCCAGGGTTACCGTTCAGCTTCACCATCCTTACGCCTTTCTTCCCAGACCTAAGGCAAGTGATGTGATTCTAGTTACACGGGGAGCTGAGGCAGAGAAAGAGAGGGCTGAGGACAGAGAAAATAGTGCTGTCCTCAACAGCTCCACTCGGGTGGATTTCAATGTAGAGATCAGTCATCGATCTTCCGCTAGATTTCCTGACATGATTCCCATTAACCAGCAAAACTTATTTCATCATCAAAATATGCCACCTGCCCCTAGGGCTCAACATCCCTCCAATTTGGAAAACTCAAGGAAAAAAATCTCAGCTTTACACAGAAAATATACATAGTAATGTCAGCGTGAAGCTTATTCTTTGTGCAGAATTAAATCCTATTATTCCAGGTCACCCTGCCATGTGATAAATATTCCCTTATCACCCTGTTGTTGTTATTTTATTATGTTGGATTTTCTTCAACAAGCTCCCTAAAACACAATAAATACATGTAACGTCTTTATGTGTATTGTACCCCCTTTTTTATTTAATGGTATGTAGATTACACAGGAGATACAATTCCCTAAAACAAAAAAGGTCTGGTTTCCAATTCTGCTATTCAACCATGGACTGCCTCAATTGCCTTAATATCAAAAGGATAAAGCATACATGTAATAACACATGTATATCCATATGTACACACACATATGTATACATGGTTCGAAGGAAAGTTAGCAACCCCCATATTGCAAGATCGCCAACTACATACACAAATCACACTGATTCCTCTCCACCTCCCTTGAAAGTCACACTGTGCTCCCACCCCACCCCCAGAGCCCAGCACAACTGAATTTCTCTTGTCAATCTGCTGATGGAACATTATTAGACAAAATAGGGCTGCTGTGGGGGTGAAAGAGATGGAGGGTACTGGGGAGTGGTGACAGCAAAAAATAAATGCCTACTTACTGTGCTTCACTCTTGGGGGTCAGAGCAGATTCAAGCCAATTTGAAGAGGAGGAGGACAGCCAGGAGTCCTGTCTCCTCAGCCTGAGCTGGTGGTGCTGAAAGGACAGCGCCTTGCGTGTGTCTGGATTGGGAGCTTCTGCGCGCGAGTTGCAAGCAAGGAGCAACTCCTGGCAGCTGCTTGCTCTCTCCCTCGCTCGCTCGCTCGCTCGCGCCCCCTCCCACTGGGGAACGGACTCCCACACCATCTGTCATCTGGCACCACCTGCTGTTTCTCATGCATGGCCACAACCACAGCATGGGACAAAATGGTTCAAGAAAGTGGGAGGATTCGGACCAAAAAAAAAAAAGAAAGAAAGAAAGAAAAATTAATATGAATCATATAAGAAGTCATCTGCAGCTTTTAGAAACACTAGAGAAGCAGGCATATTTCTTAGGAGAAGGGAACCACCTCCTAAGATTTTCCAGAACAAAATTATGAAACAGAAGGGTTCAAGATCTATAGTGTTCGGACCTGCAGTAAGGAAAGAAAGGAAACTAATGTGGATTGAGTACATCCCATGCCATAAGCAATCTTCCAATCTTTTCCAGACTGCTTCCCTCATTTTGCAAAATGTGATTTCTAATCAGACCTATTCCGTGGGGTTCGTGTGAGGGGAGGATGTGACCATGTGGAGGGAAGTGTTTCACTCAGAGCAGGGCACAAGGCAAGCACTGCATAAAAATAAGCTCCCATTCTCGCAATGCCACTGCGATTGCCTGCTCAGCTAAGGTCACAACTCTGCTATGTCACTAGGAACTGGAATTTGAACCCTGATCCATTGCCACCAAGCTCTATATCCAGTCCTCTATGCCGTAAGACTTTGTGGTTGGAGTCTGGCATCCAAGAAGGCAGTCTTCCACCAGCTCTACTGAGTTCTGACCGTGGGGATCATGAGTATTTTGCTTTCACTCTCCAGCCCTCCATTTCTTAATCTCTGCTGTGGGAATAATAAAAACTCCCTTGCAGAATGGTTATCAATATGAGAAGAGATTGTAATCAAGAAAACGCCTTTTAGCCCAAGGACAACATTCTTAGTGCCTATTTCATCCCTGAGTATTGCTCTTACACGCTTGCTCTTCGGATCCTCTGAGGTCAAGACCGTCACCACTGGTCACTCCCAGCTGTGGTTCAAATCACCACTGCTCATTCATCCTCAGCTGCAGTGGTATTTCCATGCATTTCAGGAGCAATTGTCTTAGCATTAGTCATAACACTATAAATCGCCTTTCACCTTTCACTTTCAAAATTATCTATAAATAGACTGGGTACTTTAGTGTTCATATGCTGGGTATAAACTCCACTAAAAGGTCAGGAGAAAACACACATATTCTGTATTAATCAGTAATGAAATACACATGCATCAGCACGTGTGCATGTGTGCGTGAAAAGAGACAGAACGGTTTTGAGGCAATGAAGCCTATAATATATCAGAGTTGTACAGGGCACAATTAAGAGAAGTATGCATATAGATGAGGGGAAAGTAATCCTATACATGTTAGCTCCCCACTCCCTCCTTTACAAAGACCTGGCTGATGATCACGTGCAAGTGTGGTCTAAGGACAAAATAATGTAGATAAGTCACATTGAGTCCATTATGAACACTTGTGTTTGATCCTATTATTGCTATTTCCAAAGGAAAAGGAAATCCCTTGGACACAATGACTGACTCACAAGCAGAGGTTCTGACACCTTAGTAAGGTCCAGAGAAGGGCTTGTTTCATGGCAATGAGAAATCCAGGCTTCTTGACACAGAAGAGTAGGAGAGAGGCTGCCGAAAGAAAGAGGAAGATGGAGTGACACGGAGAAGCGTCTTATTGAAAAATGATGTTAATAAGTGCCTAGTATAACAGACTAGCATACTCCTATTAAGTTCTAGAAACATATTTGTGAGTTGAAAGCAAACGTAATATTTTCTGGTGCTATTTTCTGTGTGTATGTATGGCAATGCTTTTATATTTTACTTTAAGTGGCAAAGCATCGGTTCCAACTAAGCTGCAAAAAGTTAATGTTTATCATAATCCCCAGAACAACAAAAATATATACAGATAAAGAAAATAATGCAATAGATAAATGTAAATGGAATAAAAAATTTCAAGTAACCCAAAAGAAGGTAAAAAAGAAAAATAGCACCAAATCTCCCTACACACATACAAATCCACCAAAATAAGAGGACTTAAGCAGAAAACAAATCATGAAATAGTAGACTCAAATCCAAATGTATCATTACGTCCAGTGCAAATAATCTGAACAACTAAATAAAACATAGAATTTGCGAAAACACGAATCAAATAAATGTTGTCCACATAAAACTCATTTCAGGTAGGAAGAACTGGATGGCGGTGGTGGACTTCATGTAATATAGACAGAAGGAGATTTACAATGATGAACACATTATAATGTTATGATGCAATTTTAAAGAAAGGTAGCACCCTTCGAACCAAGTGAATAGGGGGGATAAAGGCACAGGGTTGGGTTGTTGGCTTTCATCTGAGATGAGTCCAAGGACCAATTTTCTTCGATCCTCCCGCATCAGAATTCATTTATTTTGAGTTTATCCTTGTAGGGTGTCAGATGTGGATTCATTTTTTAATGTATGGATGTCTAGTTGTCCCAGCACCATTTGTTGAAAAGACTGTCTTTTGCTCATTCTATTGGCTTTGCTCCTTTATCAAAGATCAGTTGACTTTATTTATACAGAATAAATTCTAGGCTCTCTATTATGGTCCACTGATCTATTTGTTTATTTTTTCGCCAATACCACGTGCTGTAATTATTACAGCTTTATAATAAGTCTCTTTTTTTTCTTTAAGAGGAAGGAAGCAGGTAGGAATGAAGGTAAATAGGCAGGTAGGCAGGAGAGGGAGGAATACGAAACATTTATTTATTTAATTGCTCATATCAGTTGTTTCCCCAGGTCTCAAACCTGGGTCCTTGGGATCTGTTTGGACTACACTGAAGTCACAGACTTAACGCCTGAGTCACCAGGGAGCACCTACACTAAGTCTTGGGATTAGGTAGTATCCTCCTCCAACTTAGTTCTCCTTCAATATTGTGCTATCGAGTCTGCATCTTTGATCTCTCCCTATAAACTATAGAATCAGTTTGCTGATAGCTATAAAATATCTTGCTGGGATTTTGATTGGGATTTCATTAAATCTGTAGATAAATAAAAGACCTGAACAATATTGAGCCTTCTTATCCTTGAACATGGAATTTCTGTTTAGTTAGCTCTTGATTTCATCAGATTTGTGTAGTTTTCATATATATATATATATATATGTATATATATATATCTTGAATATATATAAAACATACATATTATATATAGAGAGAGATTTAGATTTATACCTAATGAGTTTTTTGTGATACTCTATACAGTATTGTTTTTCATTTCAAATTCTGTTTGTTGTTAGCATATTTTAAAAGTTGGTTTTGTGTATTAACCTTGTTTCCTGTACCTTGCTATAACTGGCATGTTTTTAGTCTTGCCAAATGCTTTTTTCTATACCAAATGAGATAAATATGTAATATTTCTTTAGTCTGTGAGGATGATTACAATGATTTTTTTCAAGTGCTGAACCAGCCCTCCAGACCCAATTTGGTTATGTTGTCTAATTCTTTTTAAACACTATTGCGTTCAGTTTGCTACTAGCTTGTGGAGGATTTTTGCATCTATGTTCATGAGAGATATCAATACGTAGGTTTGTTTTTATTTATAGTATCTTTATCTGGTTTGGGTATGAGAGTAATGCTGGATTCAAAATGAGTTTAGAAGTATTGCCTCTGACTCTACCTTTTGAAAAACATAATTAGTATGACATCATAACATAAATAATTGGTATAATTTCTTCCTCTAATGTTTGAATGAATTTACAAGTGACTCTACCTGGGCTTGGTGCTCTCTCTTTTGGGAGGTTATTAATTATTAACTTCTTTAATAAATACAAGTCTTCAGATTGTCTACTTCTGTGTTTTTCAACAGAGTATCTTTCAAGGAATTGGTTCATTTCATTTACGTTTTAAATTTGTGAGCAAAGAATTGTTCATAGTATTTCTTTATTATCCTTATAATAGTCATAGATCAGTCATGATGTCTCCTTTTTCATTTATTAATGTGTGTCCTTTTTTCTTAGTAAACTTGATCAGTTTTATTGATCTTGTCAAATAACCAGAATTTGTCTTCCTAGCTTTTTGTCTTTTGAATATCTAAGACTTTGTGTTCTTGGATATTTTTGGCCCTTTTTTTTTTCTCTTTTCCTGGAATATTAATTGCATGTATGTCAGAACTTTGTTCCACATTTCTTTTTCTTCCTTTCTTTTTTTTTGAGAAAGGAGGCAGAAACACTTTATTTTTATTTAGTTGTTCATATTGGTTGTTTCTCCCCACACATTTCTTACATTGTCCATTTATTTTCTCTTCTCTATGCTTTAATCTAGATATTTTCTGCTTGATGTATATTCCACTTCACTAATCCGTTCATATGTCACCATAATTTTTAATTTGTCATCTATCGAGTTCTTGATAGTAGTTATTTTTTAACTTACCTAAATTCTCCTTAGAGTTAGTTTTATAGATTTCAGCTCTTTGGCGATATCTTGTATCATTTCAACTATTTCCTCAATGATATTATTCCCAAATATTTTAAAGCCCGTATTTGATCATTTTCATATCTGGATTTACATGTGGATCTAGTCTATCAATATTTTTCTTTAAGTTGTGTATGAAAAAATTATAAAGGCTTTAGTTACTCTTATCTTCCTACTAAGATCATTTGCTTTTATGTAGACAACTTGTTAAGAAGGGGCAGATTCACTTTGATCTGATATGGATTGAGATGATTAGAGGCTAGGTATCAGTTCTTGTAAGATTGCCTTTTTTTTTTTTTTTTTTTTTTGGTTTGAGCAGTCCCCTCAGGAATCTAAATGAAAGCCAGAGAGTTACCAAGACCTCCATGTCAGACATTAGCCTCCACTTGTTGCCTTTCTGCGGTACCTTGAGACTTCAAAGCTTCCATTTCAATGTTTTAGTCTCTTTATGTTCACTCTCTGTCATCAGTTTCAAGTACCCTTTAGGAAATCAGAAAACATCTTGAAGGAAAAAAATGGTAGAGAAATTTAGGCTCACTTGTCAGCTGTGTCCTTTTCTGGTAGTAATGGTAGTAATGAATTGCAATGTGTATCTTCCCAGCCCCAAGACACTGTTGAAAGCTCTGGGTCAGTGCTTTCTGCTCAGCTCCTAGACTAGCCATTAAGAATTGGCAACAGGAAAGGGAGAAGCTGTGGAGAATTTGAGGTGTGCCCCCAAATCCATTATTAACTTCTCTCCAGAACCAAACCCCTCAAGCCCTTGTTTCATTGGTCCCTCTCCTTCAAACAATTGTTTTGCTATTTATTTTTTTATTAACAGACTTTCTTTTTTAGGGTAGTTTTAGGTTTACAGAAAAAAATTAGTGGAAAGTACAGAATTCCTATATACCCTCTCTCCTGCTGCCCCCCTTCTTTCCAGGCACACGTCATTTCTCCTATTATTAATATTTAACATTAATATGATATATTTGCTATAATTGATCAGACAATATTGACATATAATTATTAACTAAAATACACCTTTTCCAATAGGGTTTACTTTGTGTTGCGTTTTCTATGAGTTTTGACAAGCGTATAATGCATCTACCATTACATATTTGTAGCATATCCATCATTACAGTATCACAGAGGGGTTTCATTAACCTAAAACTCTTTTATGCTCTATTTATCTCTCCTTCTCTCCCTCCAAACCCTTGACAACCAAGGACTAGAAATTTGCCTTTTTCAGAATTTCATATAGGTGGAATCACGTAGAATGTTACTTTTCAGATTGGCTTCTTTCACTTAGCACTCTACGTTTGACGTCCCTCCGCATCTTTTTGTGACTAGGTAGCTCCTTTCTTATTTTTAAACCACTGAATAGCATTCCATCGTCTAGCTGTACCACAGTGTATTTATCCATTCCCCTAATAAAGGACAGCTTAGTGGCTTTGAGCAAGCATTTCTGCTGCTGTAAGCCCTCACTAGCATTCAGTATTATCAGTGTTTGAGATCTTAACCAATCTAATAGATGTGTAATGGAATCTCGTTATTTCAAATATCTGTATCTTTTTGAAAATTTTAACCAAAATTGTTTTGTTCTCAGTAAAACTATTGCTAGCAAAAGCTTCTCCATGCTTTGAGAGATTTGAGACTTGAGAGAAGATGATAACTCCCATTCAAGCCACATAATCGAAGTAGACAAATGTTTCTTGAAAGAAATACCGGCTTGATTTTTCATCTCCAAAAAAGTGGGAAAGCATGTTGATCACTCCAAATCAGTTATTTGTATGTTACAATGCCAGGCTGAATAATTTCAACTTTACTGACTTTACCCTCACCAGAACATACTCTTAAAGCAATGTACTGGCATTGATCTGGATGAAACAAAGAAATAATTACTCTTTTGAGCATTATCTTGTAAGTTACTTTCACCATAAATTACTTCAAAGATGTTTTAAAGTATAAATTTTCAAATTTATTTATTATGTCCATGAGCTTATAATCTTTTTTCGTAATAATTGGGAAATTATGATGCAATCTTTGGATCCAGACTATCTAGGGTCAAATCCCAGCTCTGTCACTTGCTAGATATACGATCTTGGGTAAATTACTTCAACTTTCTGTGCCTCAATTTCCTCATTATAAATTGAGGATATTACTAATACTACACAGGATCGTTTAATGAATTAGGTGAGTTAAAATATGCTTAGTGCTTAGAAAAAAATCTATAAATGCAAAACAAATATTTACTTATTTTTCAATTATTAAATAAGCATTTTAGAACCAGTTTTTAGAATAATGTTTTATTATTTTTAGTTTTCAAATCTATTAATCTATACTTTTGAATTCTTCCTGATTTCCTTAAGATTATTTTGTCTTTCTCTGTTGACTTTCCTGGGTCAAATATCTGGTTTAATGATTTGTCTTTTTCCTATTGATAGTGAAAGAAATTAATGCTATTGCTTTAGTTTCCTTCTGATTATTACTTTCTCATTAAAAATTTTCAAGTATTTTATAAACTTTTTTATTTCTCTGACTTGAGTCATTCGGTAAAGTAGCTTTGCATCATTGTAATTTCTAAATGCTTAGTTTTTATGGTTGCTAATTTTTATCTTTAGAAATTAGCTTTTAGTTTTATCGCATGTCATCCAAAAGTGTTTACAGTACATTTTCTGCTTTGGGGAATAATTAAATTTTCTCTGTGGTTTAATGTGTGAATTATTTTTATTCAAATTCTCTGAGCATATGGAAAAGTCGCAATCTACATGTAATTACAACTTTTACAATTAAATATAGTTTTGCAACCATAAATCAATTCTATTAACTTATTTAAATCTTCTATACCTTCTTTGATTTTTCACTTGCTTATCTGTCAAGAAATGAGAAAGAGATGGTACTATTTTCCATTCCTGCCATGATACATCTCTTTACATTAAAGCTCTGGTATCTGGCACAGTTTGATGGTGTCACGTCTTGTAAGTTTGATTCTTTGGGATGTAAAATGATTCCCTAGTCTATTTGTGTTTCATGATTTGATTCCTCTCTATCTAAAATACAAATGAAAACTCTTTTCTTTATTGTTTCTATGTGCTCCTCCCAGCCTTTCATAATTTGGGCTTTATTTCTGGACTAAGCTTTTATAAGTAATCTTCTTAATATGGTAATTTAACACCTTAAAATTAACTCTGAAGAGGGCATGTATTGTTTCATATTTGCCATAACTGGTGATATCAACATGGTTTCTTGCCGTTTCCTTCACTGTTTTCTACATAAACTTTTTCCCCCTCTCCAGTTATTTGGAAGGTAAATCACATCATTTAAAATTATGTGTTCGCTAACTTGCTACTATGTCAAAAGCATATTTAAACTGAGATTTTTCTTTCAAACTCAAGAACAGAACAAATTATTTTGATCTCCCCCTATGTAAAATGAGATACCCAGGACACATGTGTTTCTCCTCTTCCTGTCTCTCATTTCTTCTCTGGCATAGACAAAACCAAGTTCTTATTTTCACTTGATCACATTTTCCTGTCTAAGTTCCATTTCTTGAGAATTGTTAGAATTGGAAAATGGGATAAAGAATGAAAACCATGTGAGACTTATTTTCAAAGGGTTCAAATGAGGCTTTATATGAAATAATGATTTTACATATATAAGTTTCAAAGGACCTGTAATACTTCTGATCGGTTTTCATTACCTCTTTGCTTTTAGTGTTTTGTTGTGTTTCCAAGTATAGATGTATCTCCCACGAAAGCAATGATAAAAGCACTTTGAATGTCTCATTATGAATCTTGTTAAGTTGTCAGTTTAAGAATGTTATTCAAAATGTAATGGTGTGATAGGAATATGAGCTTTTTAGAAATCTGAGAATCTCACAGGCATACATAAAAGGAAGTTATGCTCATACTACTAGGAGCTCTATATTTAAATTTCAAATAACAGCAGTCAGAAAGCTATGAAAAGTATGAGACTCTTTCTTCTTGAAAAAAGAAGGAAGGGGATATTGCCTGCTTTTGATTTAAAGGAAAAAAGGACAATAGAGAAGCAGAAAGGCAAATGGCGGAAAGGCCAGTCAAATTTTCTCCTCTGATTGGTTAGAAATAGATGAAGGAGACTAAAGGAAGCAAACCACGGGGTGACACTGACATCAGCTTACTACAAAAAGGATGAGTTACAAAGAACCCTTCCCAATAAGCTCTGGGGATTCTCTTAGAAAGAAATAAGTGGATAAGAATAAAGGCTTTTTGAGAAAGTTTGAATTCTGTCTAGAAATGTGTATTTTTAAAAGGCATTCCAAGGGACTATATTTCTATTAAGTGATCCATTCATCGATCTTCTCTAAAAAAAAAAAAAAAGACTTCCTAGTCTGTTGTAAAATACATCTCAATGAGTGGAAAGATTTGGTCGCAGGACAGATTCCCCACAAGCCAATTCTGACAGCTTTGAGTACAGGAAGTTTATTTAGGGGTGCTCGCAGGATAAAGAAAGGAAAAGGAAGCAGAAATGGTAAGAGGGAAAACAAGGCTCAACACAGTCCTCAGCCAATCTCACTTGACAGTTACTGTGTGTGTGTTGAGGACATTTTTCTACTCTCAGCACATTTCAGATATACAATATTAACTATGGTCACCATGCTATACATTAGATCTCTAGAATTTTTCATCAGACATAACCGAAACTATATACCCTTTGACCAGCATTTTCCCATTTCTCTAACTCCAACTGCAACTTTGTACTCTATGATCAACATCTTTCTGTTTCCTTATCCTACATCTCCAGGCAACCATCATTCTACTCTCTGCTTCCACGAGTTTGACTTTTTTAGATTTCACATATCAATGAGATGATGGAGTTTGGGTCTTTCTGTGTCTGGGTTATTTCACTTAGCTTAATACCCTCCAGATTCATCCATGCTGCCACAAATGAGAGGATTTCCTTCTGTTTTAAGACTGAACGATACTTCATTGTGTATGTATAACATTTTTTCACCCAGGCATCCACAGGAACTTCGATTGATTCCATATCATGAATATTTTGAATAAAGCTGCAGTAAACATGGGAGTGTAGTGATCTCATTGAGATGACATCATTTCCTTTGGATATATACTCAAAAGTGCAATGACTGGATCAATTTTTTGAGGGATCACCACACCATGCTCCCTAATAGTCGTCCCAATAGCAGTATGCGAGGGATCCCTTTTCTCTGCATCTTTGCCAACACTTGTTATGTTTCATCCTTTGATATTAATCATTCTAACAGATGTGAGGTGAGAACTCATTGTGGTTTTGATTTGCATGTCCCTGATAATAGTGATATTTACCATTTTTCTGTTGTTCTTAAACAGAGTGCAACAAGTTCATCCAGAAAATGGATTATATCTCCCCAGTGAGTTAAGAATTGCTATTTGCAAATTCACCATGAAAAGTCCATCGTAGAGTTTTATTTGCTTGGTATTTTATGCTTATATTAAAGGGTGGGGGGATATAATCATCCCTCACTGACACATGAGCTCTTGTCTCTTTTCAATCCCCTTTAAAAACTGTTGCCAAAGTCTGTTAAATATTGATTAGTTCATGTCAATCCTCTGTACAAAGTCCTTCTATAACTTTCCCTCTGCCTCTGCAGAAAAGGCCTCAGAGCAGTGCAACCACATAGAATCTCTGTTACCCTTGAGGACCTTTACTCAGAATGTTTCCATGCCCTTCCTTCACGCATCTACCTCTGGTTCCCTTACTCCACATCCTCATTCAAATGTGAGGCCTTCCTTTCACCTCCTCATCTAACACTGTCTCCCATGACACACCCTCATCTCTTTTATTTTTCTCCAAAGCACTTAATATTTCAACATACTGTGATTTCTTTTATTATTTGTCTTCCCCTTAGGGATATTTCTGTATGTTTTGTTCACTTCGGTTCCCCCTATGTCTAGAACAAAATCTGGAACGTGACCCATATTCACTAAATATTATACAAATGTGTGAATGAATGAATGTCCCACATGAACCTGACTCATAAGGTAGGAACTTGTGACTGGATGTCACACTCCTCTGCAATCTTCGCCCTAGACCATTATATAACTGAAGACTCCCACTTTCAGGCCAGAGTGGGTATATGTTTGGTAACTACTTGGAATTTGCCTTTTGTTGAGATCATTTCAGTTTTCAGTTGGTCCCCGCCTGTGGCTGCCAAGAAGATTAATCTCCTGGGGATTACTAAAATAAAAATAAAATGGCTTGGAAAGGACAGTTACTCTCTTACATATACCAAATTACATAACACATATACTGAAGTACTAGATGCTGATGGGAGCTACTCAACTAGGCTATTTGAAGTTGTTTGAAACTTTCTCTAAACTTCACCAGATTTCAAGAGTAACAGAGTCCGATGAGGACACATTAGTTCACAGAAAGACTAACATGACAACTGACAATGGAATGAATCCACTGGCATCATATCAGAGTACTTCCAAAAATATGATAAATGAGCCTATTTCGTGAAGCAGTGAGTCAGATTCTTCAACCAGGAGTCTACAAATTAATTTTATTTCATACTATAGAATATAAAATGCTTCTATACACATAATCAGATGTCTAAAACCATAGGGTTGAGATTTAGTTTTATCATTTGTGTGTTTAGATCATTTACACTAAATATAATTGTAGATATAGTAGATTAGACTCTTCCCATCTTAGTCACTGTTTTCTACTGATCCTTTCTCTTTTGGTTCTTTCTATTTCCTTTAGGCTTGAGTAGTTTCTGTATTAATCCACTTTATCTCAACTATTGTTTTTTAAGTATTAGTTATTTATTACTACATAGCAAATTATGTTAAAATATAGTGGTTTAAAAACCACACAGATCTATGATCTCACAATTTTTGTGGTTCAGGAATACAGACACTATTGAATAGTCTCTCCTAAGGTAGCAAAGTATTACCTTAGTTCTGTGGTCTTATCTGAAGGCTCACCTGGAGAAAGATCTACTTTCAAGTTCGCTTGTTATTGGCAGTTGGTTCCTTGCCACATGAGCTTCTCCAAAATAGTGAGTCTTCCAGCAACATGGAAGCCATGCTCTGCCTAGTCACAACAATGACAGTCCATCATCTTTGTAAAATTACACTAATGCATCTTCCTCTTCTTGCCTCCCTCTTGCCTACCTGCCTTTATTCCTGCCTGACTTCCTTCCTCTTAAAAAAAAGTCTGAATGAGCCAAAATGTTTAATTCCATTTAATGTGGACCAAGCTGTAATGAACATCACTCCCACTCTACAAAAAAAAAGGATAGATATTTGCAAAATTATAATTTTTCTTTAGCCTATTGGAATAGGTTTTTGTTGAATGCTAAGAATGCTAAGGTCAGAATACAACCAACTTAGTTGAAATCTAAGGAAAAGCAGGCACCTCGAAGGAGGGACAGGTTGCCAGGAATGCAAGTCTTCCTCAGCATTTGAAAATCAGCAAATGTAATTCAACTTATATAGATGCATATACTTCCCAAGCTCCCACCTACTCCTTAATTCCTAGAAATTGCTAATCTGTTTCCACTTATATAATCTTCCTATTTTGAGAATGCAACTCAATTGGAATAATACAATATATAAACTCTTGGGATTGATTTTTTTTTCACTCAGCATAATTTTCTAACAATTCATCCAGGGTTGTGTTACATATACATATACATATACATACATGCACAATACATACATACACATGTGTGTATACATATACACACATATATACACACATACATATACACATACATACATTCACACACATACATATAGTTTGTTTTTTTCTATTGCTATTATTCCATGATATGGAGACCACAGTTTAGTTATTCATCCAAATAGCCAACGTTTGGGGATTTTTTTCAGTTTTTGGTTTTTACAAATAAATCTGCTGTAAATATTCATGTGGATATATTTTAATTTGATAAAATCTAACATCCATGTTTTTTCCTTTACGGATTTTTGTGGCATCATGTCTATGATCTCTTTGCCTAATTCTGTATCATGAACACTTTCTCATTTTCCTCTAAACATTTTACAGTTTTACAAATGACCTTTAGATCTACAATCCATGTTTCATGATTTTTTTACATAAGCTGTGAGGTTTGGGTGGAAGTTCATATTTTTTCACACAGATACTCCATTTACCATTTATTGAAAAGACCACCCCTTCTTCGTTAAATAGTTTTTGTATATTTCTTTTGTAAATATCAGTTGAGACTGATGTTTCCAGAAAAGTAAAATAGATATAATTTTCCCTATTCTTCCCACTATTAAAATCTCAAAACCTTGGACATTATATATAAAACAAGCATAAAGTTTTGAAGGTGTGGAGGATGATGATCAAGCAATGACCTCAAGACCTAAGAAAAGCACAGTGGTGAGTCCCCTAGGTTTTCTTTTTGTGTCCTATATCTCAGACTTGCAGTTGAAGAAGCCAGGGAGCTATAAATGCCAGTGGTGCAGACTAAAAAAAAAAAAAAAACAAACCCTGCCCTATCTGAACAACCAAGAAAAAAATAGCCTAGAAAGACAGAAAAATTAAAGACAATAACTGCTTTGCTCCAGTCAAACATCACAGAAAAATCAAGCCTGAAACATGTCTACACCAGCAAAAGCTGACTGGTGAATAGGACTTCAACCGTCCCCCGTAATGAGGGGCCCCGTCACCCCAGTGGGGTGATGTTGGGAAAGTCCAAGTAGGCAGACAAGACAGATACTGGCCAGTAACGGTGTTTGGGAAAGGAGACTGAAGATGATTTTAAGAGTTATGGTCCCTCTTTGTCTTCATTCCCAGATGTGCTGTTTCCATTTTATGTTAGTCTGTTGCTGGTGCTCCAGTTTTTGACTTGATGAATCCTGTTCACAAAGTTATATTCCAATTGCATAGCCACTTAGTGCCTCATGGTCAAAATATGTCTCTACCAGCACCCCAAAACATGCCAGAAGCAATTTCTCAAAAGGCATTTCATTTTATGCAGTGCCCAGCATGACGCTGATCCATAATTCCATCATGGGGCCGATGTTTGATTTCGCATAAACTCCATACTATATCTCTTCCCACCTCTGACATCTCTGACACTATAATTTCCAAACCATATGACCAAAGTCACAGGACTGGTCATACCACAGCCTGGCCCTACTGCAGAGCTCTTGCCTGCATGGGTCCCATTCAAAGTTGGCAAGTCTGTATCTCCTAGTATATGGTCCCAGTCAGTATTAGTAGATGAGGAAGTACTGCTTCCAGAACAAGCGAGATACACCATGAATGTGCTTCAATTTTGTGGTAAGGGATTCAGGATGCCTGCCTTTTTAATTTTTTTTACTTTGGAAGGTAAATTCTGGCATACCCCTCACCATTGGACCCCCCAAAATCTAAATTTGTCTTCATTTTGGAGTTTTGAAATCTTCACCAAAGATTCAGACAGGTTCTTGAAACCTTTGTAGGGTTTTCCTCCCACACTGTCACATATACGTGTGTTATCAAAGCCTCCATTTTACTAGCCACCGTTGTTTGATCTGCCTGGCCAGCGTAAGGTTATTAATGTAATGAATAATTACGATGTCCTGTGAGATGACCACACAGTCCAAATCTCTTTGGACTCTATTATAATGAAAGGCAGGAGAGTTAACAAAGCCCTCAGGCAAAACTTTGAATGAATATTATGTACCCCACATGAATGCAACCATTTCTGATTTCTCCTAATTGGAATGGAGAAGACTGCATTTGCCACATCATCGGTTATGTATCCTACTCCCGCTCTGCCCATACAGCTTGTCTATCACAGCAGCTGTGAGCAGGGCTCCTATGGGGTTAAGGCTGTAGTAGTCTGCAATCATTCTCAAGGACCCATTCCGTTTCATCCGAAACAAAGCTGGAAAATCGAACAGAGGTATAATAGGGACTACAGTCCTTGCAGGCTTTAGGTTAATGGTGACACTAACCTTTTCCACTGTCCCCTTCACATTCCACAAAAAGTGATCTTTTTTATTTAATATCTTAGCTGGAAGAAAGGGTGGGAGGGTTCCGACATTTCCACTTGTCCTGCCCCACTGTAACTCTTATGCTACAGAACAAGGGTCCAGTGAGGGGCTAACCCAACTGTGAGATAAGTCGATTATATACTGGAGGACTGGGGGAAAGGCCAGTGGGTAGTCTGTAGCTCCAGGTCCATTGTAAGCCAGACTATAACCAGGTTTCCATTAATTTCCTGGTCCCCCAAAATCCTGCGAAGACACTTTGGCCCCGGGGGACAATGTCAGCCCAGAAACTGTGCCCGGCAATCCTGAGTGTTCCTCTTTGCCTCCAGGTCTACAAGTTATTGATTATCTAAAATCTTATGTATAAGCTACTTTGATCAAGCACCCTCAAAATTAAATCCTTGGGGTATATGCGTCGTGCATGAGAATACACGTTAGAAAGTTCTTAGAACTCTTCCTACATATAATTCCTCTTCTCTCTTGTGGAGACCCAACTTTTCCAGTTGGGTTACACTAGGACTGAACCTCAGTTGTGGCCTCATAGCCAGGAGAAAAGATGAGGGCTGTTCCCAAGGAGGGTACTTGAAGGGAGAGGTTTCTGTAGCACCTCCCAGCACAGGGGAAGCGAGGGCCAGACTCCAGGCACTTAGGGGAAACTGCCGAGCCAGTACTTCCAAGAAAATCCATCCAGATACTGCACTTCCATGTTCCATGTTCCAGGATCTCCAATTTTCCTGCCCTGGGTCCTGACTTTGGCGCAGCACACCTTTCGACACTGATCATTTATACGCCTCTGGAGTTCTGCAACTTTAACTATTAGATCTTCTATTTGCCACTCGGCCAGGTCTGTTTTCATAGTAAGCAATGAGTCTTTTGATAAACTTCCAGAGATCCCCCTAGTCCTCATGCTATTTAACTGCTTGTAAAACGAACATAGGTGTCTTCCTTTCCTCTCTGTGTGGTAGTGAGTTTCCTTGTAACCAATCAACTGAACAATCTTTGAAGGCATATATTGCCCATATATTTTTCAAATGTCTGAATCATGACCCTGCGATGGCATTCCTCTCCACTGGCAGTTTTTCCAAGTCACCTCGGGTGAGCTCTTTAATAGGACCATGACCGTGTGCCAGGCCAGGCTTCTAGTCTCTGAGGGCGATGGCGTTAAGGCAAGATGGCTAAGTAGGAAGTCTTAGACGCTCTCTAAGCAAGTCTTAGCAAGGCAAATGGGGTGTCTCTGAGGCCTGTCTCACCTGCCATATTGATCACTCACTGAGAGCAACCAGATGAAAGTATGGCTTCACACAAAGACCATCATCGATTCACATCGCAGCAAAGTGGGTAGTCAGTCAATTATGTTCCTGTGGGAAGAAATCTAAGAAGCACATTTACAAGGACGTCGCAGACATTTGGTCCGTGACTTCAGAACCTGGGACACTACTCCAGAAGCATACTGCTGCCTAGCAAGCATCCTTATTAGTACATAAGATGATCACTAGTGGTGGTCCTACCTCCACGGCCAGGGTTTTCAGTCTTCCTACTCTCACAGTCTAGCTTCTAAACTCATAACTAGTCTCTTTCCACTTTATTATAATCTAACTCCCAAAGAGGATTACATTATTGAAGATATTCTGCAAAGGTTAACCTTTTCTTCAGTTTCCACTGTATGGGAAAAGATCCTGAATTTTAGTTCATTCCTTTGTTAAAAGATCCCAGTGGATTTTCCTCACAATTCCAAAACTCACCTGAAAATTTCCAGGTGACCTGGAATAAATGGCTGAATATTTTTAAGTACTAACATGTTTCTCTTCTACTCTACCCACCCGAATTTTTAATTTGAAACACTAGAAGATCTCTTCACTTCCAGCTCTGTGCAGCTAAGCATATGACACCAGCTGTAAAACCAAACGTAAGTCGCAAATACTAGAATACTGGATGAAAATAAAATGTCTTTGGTCTAAGCAGAGGACAGGCAGAGTCAGGTATATATATACACATATATTTGGTGTTCTTACTCATGGAGACCAAGCAAAAGACACTCTGAGCTGGAGATGAAAACAAGGTAGGACCACATAATAGTCCAAGGTCATTTAATGTAGGGGTGATTAACCCTTTCTAGAATCACAGAACCAAAAATAAATCATAACACAATAGTCGATATTCAGTGATGGTGTCAATAAAGTCATATGATGTCTATTACCTTCTATTTAACACAAGAGATTTACTAAATTTCCATCAGTACTGAATAAAAATTATGAAATTTACGGAAAATATCTAGAACATTCCTTCCAGTAGGAGTCTTCATTACTCCTGGTTCTCGCAGAGTGAGACAAACTAAGTTCGTATCCAGGATTAGACTCATCGTTTAAATCTAGTCAATACTGACATACTTGATCAATTAAATCAGATGACTTCACTATGTCGAATCATGACCGTCACATAAACTACGTTGAAGGGAACCTCAAATCCTCACATTCGCCACAAAACTTTATGTGCCAATACAAGTAAGTCAAAATCTCATTTTTCAGTTATTTAATTTGCATAAGCTAAAATTTGAGGCTTTACCCAAGAATTTAGCAGCTTAAAAATGTGCCCAGCACACTCCAAAGTTGCATCACCCTCCATGCAAGGAAACTTTGGATACTGCCAGACAGCAAGGGCTAAGCCATTTGCCCAATATGTCCACTACCTGGAAACAGGTGGACTTTGTTACAAGAATATAAATCCTAGACTGTTCTAGGTTCATGAACTAAGTTAGAGAAGAAGACACCCAATGAGTTGTTTTGCAATCATTACATCTTGCATTATTTCATGAGAACTTTGTATTGTTGACACTTCATATTGCCATTGTAAGATAAATGAGGAAGCCCCCTCTCTAAACGCCACCCCCGCAAATAACGGATGTCATCGCTGTTCTCATTCTGGATAGAAAAGAGGACTTGCCGTCTACAGGGGAAGAAGCAAGGAATATAAATAGAGCTTGATCACAGGCTAGCCTCTGGTCTTTCTCTGTTCTGTTTTCAGTTCCACATAGGCCTCTGATACAATTTAGTGTTACCACCATAGAAGGGGGAGAGGAATGGGCAAACTAGATAAAAGGGGTCAATTATATCCTCAAGTGAAAGATAGAGTTGAACTATTGACACTGAACTTTAAAAGCAGAATATCCAGATGTGAATTTACAATGATGCAAACCTGAAACCTATATGTTATAATGGGATGTTACTTCAACAAAATAAAAGAAATTACTTAATTAAAAACTTTAAAGTAGAAAAACCTGGTGTAGGTAATGACTACTACTTAATAGTATATAGAAAATAAAGGGATTCCACAGAAAAATACTTTTAAATTATTTTCAGATCTCTCAAACTCTCATTCATTAACTTAAAAATAATGTATCTATTAAGGACTTGAAAAGAAGACTGTCTCCTCTGATCTTTGTCCAAATTTCTTCCTAAAATACTACATATTCTAGCAAAGAATTTGCATAAATGAGCTCATTTTCATTAGAATGAAAAATGGCTTATATAACTATTCATTTTAATACCCCAAACTACTGTTGATATGTAAATTGTAGTTTTTTATCATAAGAGAAATTTAGAAAAAGTGAGGAAGCCAAAACCAATTTAAATTAATCCAAGTTTAATTCAAAATGGTTAATCTAAATGAAGAGACGAATAAAGAAACAGCAGCAAACTCATCAACAAAAGGGAAAAGTTAATTTAAAAGAATATTAAAACAGTATTAATTCTGAAAATAACACTTGCATGCAGATGATAACAATATTTAACCAAACTTCTTATTGACTTTAAATAAATACCATTACTTAATAGGGTATTTTCTATTCAATTAATAAAACCCTAATTTAACAGAAGACACCCAAATTAACAAATGATTATGATGTAATTCAAAGCTCCATCTTTAAATTCTTCATCATCTTCTCAGCAAACAGATCCAAAGAGAGGCTAAAGCCTAAACAAAAGATGACAAAATTGAAACTTATTAATATGAAATCCATGAAGAGTAGTCACTGAAACTGTTTAACATTCTGAGACTAACAATTAACAGCAATGGTTAACCTCTCCCTGCACTGTGATCACTTTTCTTTTCTCTAGTTGACCATAAAAAGTCTCTGAAGGACTCAATGTGTTAATCATAATTTTCTCTTCCACGCCAACTCTTGGCAATACTCTTGGTGACTTCATCATCGCCATCCACAGGAACAGTGTCAGAGAAACTAGTTAGTGTGGGTCTTCTCAGGTCACTTCAGCCTCTCACAAGCAAGGTCATGGCGTGGACACTTATCACTTGGAACCTCTGTTTTCTTTAGGTGCTGGCACTCTGGTATATTTCCTGATTTTGGTATCTCCACAGTCTCCTGAACAGTCATTGGCTGCCTCTGAACTGCTAAAGCCTTGATGTCCTGCAAGTTACATTTCTCCTCCACCTACAATCATGCTTCCCATGACTTCTAATTAAACCCCTAGAAACACTCGTTGAAACTGACAATTCCTCTTCATGCCAGACATTGTTCACCATTCTCTTCTGTCCTCTCCTCTCTCTCCATTCTCACAGTGAGGCTCTCCTCCATGTCTACTGCTAGAAGCACCTATCACCCGCATGCAGTAGAGATATCACACCAGCTGCAAAGATGTGAGACTTCCAAGTGCCTGTATACCTCCACCTAAGATTCAACATGACAAAACAGAAGTCAACACCTGCACAAAACCAGTTCTTTCTGATTTACTTATCTGCTCATTCTCAAAACTCAGTACCACCCCTCTTATCCCTACATCTAATCATTTGTCTCCTCTGCAGCCCCTCTGCTGCTCTCCATTAAGTGCATGTCACTTTTCACTTGGACAGAAATTAGAATCCCCAGATTTTCTTTTTTACCTTCTGTCTTTCCTGCATTCCAAACCTTTCTACAAATGACATCAGATTCTCTATAAATGCAGATCTGAACTATCTACATACAGGATATTTGCATAGCTTCTAATTCTCTTTCCATAAAAGATGTATTCATTGTAAAAGGAAAAGTGGTAACTATATGGAGAAGAGAAACGACAGTAACTTAGCCAACAGATGAAAGCTAACATCCTCGGTAAGGGATAAGTGACCATCACAGGACTCCAGATGTGATACTTGAGAAGGAAGCAGCATTACTTATACAGAGTTCCAGCCCCAAAGGCAAAATAGGGATCAAACTGTGAGAAGGGATCAGCAAGTCTGGAGGGATAGTCTGAAAAGTAACTGGCCTGCATTCCTCAAAAAATGTCAGTATCTTGAAAGACAAAGAAAGACCGAAGAACTGTTGAAGATTAAAGAAGTCCAAAGAGGTTCGCCCTATGGAGGAGCAGGTTGGCCCACCTCCTCTGGCCAGGACAGTCCACATATATCCCAAGGACCAGGCTTCCATCCTGTAGCATGAGGGGCGGAGGTGGATAACCAAGATGAACTCAAGAAAATCAATGAAGTTCATCTTCCTCCTCTCTCTTCCTGCCTGCCTTCCTACTCACCTTCATCCCTGCCCATACCTTTCCTTTAAAAAAAAAATTAATGCACCCAGGTGATCAGTAGACCAGGGCACAACTGAAAAGAAAAGGGAAGGACATAGGCTGTTTAAAATATGTGACATTTAAAGGTGACTTCAGAATAACCTTAAGAAAATCAGAGGCACTTGGTCGGAGATCAGGAATAGGATAGAGATTTAAGGGTTAAACACTTAACGAATTAAAGCTTTAAAAATGAGTGATTAAGTGCTCCTTGGTGGTTCAGGTATGAAGCCAGCAGCTGGGGTATGAACCAGGAAAACCTGAGGACCTGGGTTTTCAACCAAGGGACAGGGAAACAACTAAAAAGTAAAAAAGAAAAAGTACTTTTTCCTCCTCTTCCTTCCTTCCCTAAAAATACTTCTAAACAATAGATATTAATCTCAGAATAAATATGTAAAAAGAAAGTAGGACCAACAATTAACCCTTGGGCAGCTTTTTCTTTTTTTTAGATAGAAGCAAAAGGTACACAAAAATTACAAAATATATAGTCCAAGAGGCAGAATGAGAATCATGATATCACTCCCAGGACAGCAAGAAGAAAACCTTAAAAGAGTAATATGACAGAATGTTCAAAGAGCTAAGCAGAGATATGAATAAACAGAAGCAGGGGAAATACAGGGACCATGAAGACATCAGTTCAATCATATTGGAAAGATGGGGCCCAAACGAAATTTTAAATTTCAACAAATATTCATTGAGTGTGTGCGCTTATTAAATATGTACTAAACACTAGACATTAAATATGTACTAAACACTAGGCTTAAGAAAGGAAACACAGTAGGATTAGACACACCAAAGGCCGAGAAGGTAGGGTGTAAAGGGAAAAAGTCAATACTTCACATCTGTTACCCTCATGGATTCTTACCAGATGATAAGAGGATTCATCTTGGACAATCTGACTCTAGGAACAACAGAAAATACAAGGAAAATTCAAGTCGATTTCTAGCACGGTTCCCATCAATCCATTCATATTAAGGAACAAAAGTTACAATAGTTTTAAAACATAATTAGTGTATTTTGTAATCTGTTTAAAATTACAATACAAAATAATGAATGACAAGGATACCTTTTGTTTATAAGAGGCTACTACTTCTGGAAAACATAGCATATTGTTTTAAGGTGTGAAACAATCCTTATAAAATGACTTTCCAAGTCCTCCTGCTGAGGCACAACAGAATCCAACAAGGTCAAGGTGGTGGTGAGAACAAAATAACCGTAGAAGCAGGTAGTGCATTTACTAAAATAATCGGATCCGGATTAACATTAGAACAAGGTCCAGGGTTTGGGCACATAGCTCTGTCTATTCAAACACTCTTTTCACCTAACTGACTATTTGGTTCCTTCTTATCCTTTCTCCTGCCTCATTCTCCTTCTTAATTGGATAAGAAAAGTGAAATTGAGTGTCACTAATCTGAACACTGAACATGTTGCAAGTGACTTGTTATTAGTGATGCAATGTTATTCAAACAGTAATGCGTTTTCAGTGCTACACTGCTTATAAAATGGCATTCTGTTTCAGTTATCTTAGAAAATATTCATCACAAAATTAAACTCTGCAGGTTTACTATCAAAATAGAAGTGGTCATTGAGTGACGATACTAAAAACCTATAGCAACCTTCATCACAGTAGCATGCGCGTTACGACAAGAATTTAAAGGGAAAATTACTATTATGATTTATCAATTCATGCGGCAACAGGTATGACATAAATTTTATCCAGAATGTCCAATTATTTTAATTAACATACCAGATTACATCTAATTTTGCTCTGACCACAATATCAACTCAATATTAATGCAGCTTTAGAACATGGCTTAATTTATGAGTTATTTTCCAGGAATAAAATAATGGCATCCAGGCCATAAGTCAGAGGTAGATTTTGTTTAAAACATTACTTTGGACTGCAGCATCCATGGAAAAGAAGTAACTATATGAAGGTACACAGAGGTAGAATTTTATATTACGGTTAAGTGATTGTAGACATCAATATGGATGAGTTTTATAACCTATATTAAAGCTGCCATTAAAATTCAGAGTTAAGAGAGACAAGTGCGTTCTCTTTGCTCAGTAAATTCCAGCCAACATTCATCTTCTACATGCCTCCATTCACACCTACCTGTGGTCTACTCTTCACTGACTGCTTTAGGATGGTTTGTGCTTTTAATTATGATGAACAGTGACAACATGGTAGCCTCCTTTCTATCGCTTTGAACATTAAATGGGACCAATAGGAAAAATACTGGTCTAGAGTGATCCAAGGATAACTAAATTATTAGAGAAGCAATACAGTTTTCTTTAATACAATACAAATTGTGTTCACTTACTTTCAGTAGATAATTGTTGGCATTTCAGCCTGAGTCTATAGTTTTCATTTTCTTCAAGCATTCTAGAAATGACTTTGTATACATCGTTCCATACTGAAACCTAAAAAGGTAAGTGTGGTGAAGGAACACTGAGCAGACGAGCAGGAGTATACTGGGATGCAGGGAATCGGGAGTGGTTCCACTGTGGTACAAGCCAACTGATATTATCATTAGACAGCAATAACAATGCATAGAATCCGAAACTAAAATGCAATTGTTGCCACATGATTACCTATCACTGAATTCTCTGACCTCATTTTCCAACTTCCTAGCAGTTCTTCTCTGTAGTCATTAAATTAGCTGTCTGGATGAAGTTTCTAAATCAATGCCTAGAAACTCCTACCTACATGTCTCTCACACATTCGATTTTGTTTTGAAAGGCATCAATAGTGAATTGATCGGTAAGTCAATCAAGATGGTGAATTTCTAGTCCTATGTCTAAACCACTGAGTAATTATTTTGTTTTTCAAATGAAGCCTGAAACATTTCTTTGCGGACATACCAAAGGAGAATTACTAGAGAGCATGAATACACTAGAATAGAAAGAATGAGGACTATGGATTCACTCAATTAGATTTAGGCTCAAATTCTGGCTCTGCCACATACCAGTTGTTTGACATTGAGCTAGTGTATTAATCTTATCTAGAAATAACTTCAGACCTCATATTATTAGAGTTAATTACAAATTCAGGCAAAGCACTTACCTCAGTGTTTGGCACATAGAATCTATAACTAAATACTGGCTATTGCTCTTTTCTCTTCACTCAAGAGAAATTGATTCTTAGAAGAAATGATTCTTGATAGAGTGGAAGAAAGGTGTTGATTCTAAATACATTTGCTGCAGGGGTTAGTCACCTTGAATGCCACACATACTCTACATGGTTTATAAATCAAACTCAAAGCTCAAAAACAAGGCAAATTTACACGTCATTATTAACCAACAATTTCTTTAGGCTGAAATAAGATATGCCATGGAAATCAAAGTTTAAGAGAGAAAATGATCTTAAATATGTTGAAAACATTAAGTTACCACAACATTTGTACAATCAGAGGTGAAAGTAGTTCATCAGTTAGGGTTCATCCTTGTCAGTTTTCCTGCTAGAAACGCACCGCACATCCTACGTCTTTAAAAGCACAATGACACCAGTGTAGACACATGATTCTTTTCTGTGAAATCCATGATTTTCTTCTTCTTTTACACTGTCTGTCAAAGTTCATTGTATCTCTAGAACATGTTTTCATGCTTTGAAAATATCCCAGTGGGCTACATTTTGATTACAACGTGTTTTATACCTTCAAACACTAAAAGGACTATTAAATATTTCCAAACCCAGTTCCACTTCTGCCAAATTCATTCTATTTTTTCATTTCTGTAAATTAAAATTTTCAAAAAATGAGGATGCTTTCACTGTGTGGAGTACTTTCACATATTCGTATTTAGAAAGTTTAATCTAAAATTCAAATAGTGCTCATTCCCCTTGATAATAATATACCTTGCTCTTGTTTTTCTTTATCTTGGAAGCTTCATTCAAAGGTATGGGGAAATCAAACTTTTTAGCTAAATTCTTCTGAGTTAGACCTAATTTTAAAAAAAAGAAAAAGAAAAAGAGATTGAGAAGGCAAAATATCAAAGTTCAACACATATTTTAAAGGAGTCCTATCCTGAGAATAGAGACTATTATAAATGTCTCTTGAGCTCCCTCTGGGGAATTTTACACTTATTTGATACATTTCTGATCATTAGATTATGCCAGTTTACCAATCAGTGAATACTGTGGAGGTGGGGGTGGAGAGTGACGACAGACTAAAGATCAACCACCTTGGTAGAAGTACGTACAGTCTCCCTTTTTTCCCCCTAATTTGAAAGGTAAAGTCCCAAAACAGGCAGGAACGGAGTAAATAAATAGGAAAACCAGGTCTTGCCACAGGATATCTCTCCAGCCTCCTTTCTTCTCTGTTCCACTCCAGATACAAATGATGCTTCCAATCACACAAAACACTCTGGTTCCTCAAATACGTCTTCTTCTTACCCATCCCAGTCTTTGCTCATGCTCTTCTATCTGACTAGGACACTGTGTGTGAATGCATGTGTGTACACACACACACACACACACACACACTCTGCTCACAAGTCCCTCCTCTAACAGTCTTCTCAAACACACTCAGCCGGCACACAGCACTGTCTCCAATGACACCTTGCTCACAGCACTTAGCACACATTTCTGTCACGCATATAATGTGTTTTCTCCACAAGGCTGTGACCTTCCAGAGGGCAAAGCCACGTCTGGCTTCTTCCCCTTTCTATCCACACTTCAGACACAGAGTAGATACTAATAAAGGTTTATCAGAGTGAATACACTTCCTGACTCTACTGAATCATACATTGTGCTTCCTTCCCCAAGGTTACCTATTAAAAGAAAACCTAATGGCTGTGTGGCCAAAGACAAAATCATAAAACAATGAGCATTTGTTCTTTGTCTGTTCTTTTACCTGGAACAGCCCACTACCTTCTCCTTCCCCACCTCATGCCTGCCCCACTCCCACTCTATTCCTGGCTGTCTTCTGCTTCTTTATTTAGCTTCCCAGAGGGCCTTCTCTGATCTCACAAAGCACCCTGTCCTGTAGGTTGTTAACTGGAGGAGGGTGTTTTATTCTTCAGCAGAGATTTAGCATCTAATACCATTGATATTAGATACACAGTAAGAATTCTGTTGAGCGATTCAGAGTATTTCTTAAAAGGCATTTCCTAATTTGGGACAAACATGCCACTGATGCTGGGTGGGGCACAGACAGAAAACAGCAGTAAATAACATTAACTCACATGGTGAGAAACTCAATCCTTTCCAATTCTTTTTCAATCTTTTGATCATATCAGAGAGAAAGTCTTGAGTTTGGAACTAGTATGCTATTAAGAATTCTCTATGGCTGGCTAATCTCTATGATCACAGGCACAGTTTTGTCAACTACCTCTTTGGCCAGACTTGAATAGCATTAGTTTGTAATAATATTAGTTTGTATTATTGTTTTAGTTTCTTTTGATTTACGGTAACTGGTACAGAATTTCCACTGAGGCAATGACATACAGTGTTCAAAAATAAATTTAGCGAAGAGGCAAAAATGCTGTGCTGAGGTGCATCCTTGTGACTCAGATGGCTGACATGGCTGGGTGTGGACCATGTAACACCCAAGGAACCCAGTTCTTGATCTGGGGCCAGGGACAAAGCCAAAACATAAACAATTAACTAAATAAAAATGCCCTTCCTCCTCTCCTTCCCTTTCTTCCTTCTCTCTTAAAAAAAAAAAAAAAGGCGCTATTTCAATCTATTAAGTAAATGATAGTGAAAGCAATATAGGAAAATAACAGGTGCAGGAAATTCTGCTCATACCCATACTTATCCGCATCACTCTCAAATGTTTTCTCTCCATCAGTGGTACTAACTTAGACATAGATATTCCTTGAGGTTAGGCTAGGAGGCATCAAGTCTATATGGATTATTTGAGGATCTAAAACACGCCAAGGCATATAGAGGATGCAAAAAAGAATACACAAAACGATTTCTTCCCCTTATTTAATGTCCTTCACTAAGGCTAACTCCAGAGTATACCATAGGCTTTGTCTCCATTTATGTTGCAATTCTTTTCTAGTCCTCTTTCCACACACTCGGATCCAATCAAAAAATACTTCTAATTCCTCCCCAGTCATCATCCCCCACTGATCTATCGTGGGCGCTGCGCTCACATTTTTCCCACCTGTAATTCCCTCTAATCTGAGCTATATTTGTAAACCTCACAGAGCCTCCACTACCCCAGAGCGTTCCCTGACTCCCCCACCCCAAAATTATTCACCACTTCCACCGCATTTCTTTATACCCCAATAGTATTCATCTCATATATAGGCGGTGAGTCTTTTCTCCCTAGCTCTGTGAGAATGGGGCGCCAGCCGGATTTATCAGTCTGGCTGAAAAATGACAAGTTACCTGACTTCTGTCCCTCAGTCTCTAAACTCCCGTTCATTTAACAACAGCTCACCAGACTATCCTGCAGAAATGCTCCTGTTCTGACACCTTCAGTCACCAATCAAAAGTTTCAGCACCTATAAAAATGACAGCCTCCAAGGCATTCCACGATCTGGTCAGAGGCTTTTTTTTCATGTGTTCCATAAATATGCAGGGCATCTACTCGGGGCTGACAGCTCCCTTCCCATCAAGTCATCTCTGTTCAGGGCACCAACAGTCACTGGGTACTTAACCCCACCCAAACACTGTGCTAGACATTCGGCAAGCATTACTCCATCCAGTCTTCACCGTAGCTCATTATGGTAGGAACTATTATCCCCATTTAACACGTAAGAAAACAGAGTGATGAACTAACTTGGTCAACAATTACATACTGCTAATAACTGACAGAGCCAAGATTATGTCCTTCTGACTTCAGAGCCATTACCTTTGGTAATCTCACTGTCCCACCAGCAATTTCTCCAAGCATGTCCCTTGATTTCTTGTCTCTGTGACGCCCTTCTAAGTGTCTCCCTTCCAGCACTCGTGCCTACTAGCGTGTGTTCCTGGTTAAGTCCCTTGAAAGCAGACTTGTCTGATTCATCTATGTCTCTAGCCCCTGACCTGGTGCCTACAGTGTGGTTGATGTTAAACAAATGTTAAATGAATAATTCACTTAGGTGCCCCCAACAGCCAGGCATAAGTATTTAATGAATGCCTATTTAATGCTAATATGACATGCATTCAAGACTGAGTAAAACTTAAGCACTTAGGCATAGTCTGGCTTGGTTTAAATAGAAATCTATTGAGTTGTCCTTAGACTTGGCCTTGACCCATCCTTCTCCCTCTTTTAATCAGTCATAGGGCCTATCCATTCTTCCTCTTCTGCCACTGTCTTAGGTCAGGTCCTTTGTCTTTCCATGAGGTTACTGCCTCTTAGCAAACTCTTAGCTGTTGCTTTGTCTTCCCATCCCCCTCCCACTTCTTCTTCTTCCAGATTTGATCATACCTCCCCTGGCAGACAGGGACCAGACAAAAGTCTACAATCTCAGAACTGAACTTCAGAACAAGCTGCATTCCTGTCGTTTCCTGTCCCAGCAGGGCAGCCAACTAGAGGAAAGCCACCTTGGTCAGCACAGTACCACATACAAAAACTGAAAGCTGGTTTCACCATATCAGCTCTCTGCTACCCAGTTGCTTCTACCCGGTGGAATATGTGGGGATCTCCAAAACTAATTTCCTTTCCCTTTCCCTGTGAGCTTCTGCAGCTACCTCTTGGTCGTCTTCATTTCCAATCCACTATCTCAGTGCTGGACTACTATTTGTCTCCTCCATCTCTGGCTGCTATCCCAGATCCATTTTGCTCTTTCCACAGGACCCTTTAAGGCTGAAGAGCTCACCACCACCACAGTCTTTCCTCTTCCTTGAATCAATCTTTATCTATTTTTATTATGCAAAAAAGGTGGAAACCCAGAGCTAAAATGTCTAGATTTTTTTTCGATCACCAGCATAGTTGCCAGAAAAGCAAAAAAAAAAAAAAAAAAAAAAAAAAAAAAAAAAAAAAAAAAAAAAAAAAAAAAAAAAAAACCCAAAACCCTGAGTGCCTTTTAACAACAGGCTCTGTACAGGGCCTGCTGACATATCTCTGAATGAGCACCCCAGCCCCTCTTTAGCAGTCGATCAAGTTATACAGAGTACAGTTTGATACTTCAAAATGACCAAAGTAAATTGAGTTCTGAAAAGGTATCAAACAAAATATTTTTATATTGGGCTTTAGTCTGGCCTGCCTCCAATTCAATCTCCCTTGTCCAGTACGAACTATAACTTCTCTTGTGCAAAACATTTCCTTGCAGGACTTCTGGGTGACTGAGGACAATGGGGGAGGGATGTTAACCGACTTCCAAAACTGTCGCCCTCAACAACTTCACATTACAAATAGGCTACACAAAACCACACACACAGCTCAAGTGTGGCCTGTAGACAGGGAAGGCTGAAGCTGAAAAAGAACAGCAAGTCAAATGAGAAACATAATGAAATCACAGGGCTATGATTTCTTTGCTCCAGTCCCATCCCAAGTAGGGGTTTGTGTCCCACAGGGAAGAGAAAGGAGGGACACTCGAAAAAGGCTTCTGGAGAGCTGGAGCACCCAGCAGGAAATTTAAACCCAGGCTAAGCCTGAAAATACAAAAAATGACCAGGCAGATCAGGACAGACTATAGGGATTTCGATGCTTAGTTTAAGGGCCAGAAACCACACACAGTACTAAGCATGCAATTCAATGGGGGCCCTCAGTTTAAAGCATGACTTAAAGGAACAGTTATTACTTAAAGGGTATGTCTCCAGTCACATGGTTTCTGCAAGAGAGAAAGAATGAGGAAGAAGCACCATAAATCAGGTCACAAAAAAAACATCAGTGGTGTCCAGAAAGTGGAGCCATAACAAACAAAATTGTCTCTGATGACAATAAAATTAAAGTTTACTTAAAGTAACAAAATGCAATTTCCTAAAAAATAAATAAATAAATAAAATCTATTAAGCAACTCTGAGGTGACAGGTGGTAGTACAAAGGGAAATGATAGATTTTTCTTTAAAAATAGTAACAATGAAAACACTATATGTTAGAATTTATGGGACTGAAAACAACAGTTAGAAGAAAATTCATTGCACTAAGTAATTTTATCAATAAACAAAGAACCAAAATAACTCAACTACATTTCCTGCTCAGGAAAGTGAAAAAAGAATAAAGTACACCAAAAGAAAGCACAGTGAAGGAGATAAAAAAATTTTATTTTTACTAATGAGGAAGAGAGTAGACAACAAATTATGTGATTCACAAATCAATATTCTGCTTTTGTTTAAAAACAAAACAGACAAACACTGGGTAAATTATCAAGAAAAAGAGAAAATACATACCTACAAAAAAAAAAAGAAGAAATGACACAAGGAGAAAATAAGCACAGAAACACAAATTTTCAAAAAGCATTAAGATACTACTCAGTAGACTTCTAGGCAAATTAATTTGGAAAAGTAGAGAAAGAGGGAAATTTCCTAGGAAGACACAGATTACCGAATTGACCTGAGTTAGAAAGCTTAAAGAGGTCAATTTTCATAGAGGATGCAAAGAAAGTTATTAAGGAAAAAGCACTAAACCCAGTTGGCTTCACAGAGTTCTATCAAACTAGATACTCTCAATGTTCTATAAATTAAGAGCATTGAAAATGGAGGGAACATTCCTACTTTCCTTGACGGAATATAACGCTAATACCTAAACCAGATAAATCAAAGAGAGAAAAACCACAGAAGAGGATCTCTCACAAACAAAATTCAAATCATTGACTCCACCACCACTTTAAGAAAAAAGCACATCCTAACCCTGTGGGATTTATTTCAGGAATGCAAGGTTGGTTTGATATTAATCTATATAAGGAAAAAAAAGAATTATCTCCTTGGCTCTGAGCAAATCTTTGACAAAATTCAACACTTATTCATGATAGAAAAAAAAAAAAAAACTGAAGAAAATAAAACTTGAAGGATGCTTGTTAATATTCTAAACCTATTTTCCTTAGCCTCAAAGCCAGTACCTTATTTAATGAGAAATACTAGAGGCATTTCTCCTAAGACTGATCAAGGAAGCAGAGATGTCCACTATCTCTATTACTAGTCAGCATTCTACTCAAGGTATTAGTGCAAAGAGACAAAATACATCTAATCCAGGCACAGAATGAGTGAAAAACGAAGGGAGTTGTTTATGAATCATAGTGTACCTGGAAAATCATGAGGATCAATAATAAAAGTAACTCAGAATTCAGCGAAGACTTAGGATCTGAAATTAGCACACTTTTGTGTAAGTAAAAGAAACCACTTTTCAAAAGTCCACACCTTCTATGATTTCATATATGCGAAATGTTCAAAACAGGCAAATCTATGGGGACAGAAAGTAAGAGTGCTTGCTCAGGACCAAGTGGGAGGCAGGGAGGAGTGTGGGTGGGAACGTTGAGTGACTGCTAGAATGCAGGGTTTCTATCTGGGGTGACAATACTCTAAAATTGACTGCAGCAATGGTTGCACAAAAGACATCGAATTGCACGCTTTAAATGGGTGGGTTGAATGCACTGTGAATTCTGTCTCAATTAAGTAATTTTAAAAAGCATAGGCAGACACATGGGCCCTCAAAAGAGAGGCAGGACATTTTGAGCTAAAGATATTCTCATCTTGATTAGGAGTTGGTCAGGTGTCAACCTTTGTCAAACCTCTTCAAAAATGCATGTAAATTCATCCTAGTTTAAATGGATTTCAAGAAATCAGTAGGTTTCAAATACACAAACCACAAACAGAGAACTTAAAGGAGCTGAGAGAGAGGGGGAGGAGGAGGAGGAGGAGAAATGTTTCTTTATGGTAGAGCAGATCGCAGACCAAGAAATAAATTTAACAAGATTTACACAAAAACTCTTAAGAGGAAAAGAAACGCCACATTCATTCGATTCTAAGCTGCACCCCAATGTCTCAAGGGGTTTCAGTGAAAAAATAAAAAATAAGATTTACAAAGTTCAAAAGAATTAAAAATGAGAAGGAACAAGGCTTGCAGAATTAATGTATTTAAAAAATTCTAAACACAAAGTAAGAGATTCACAAAATAACCAGAATTTAAAGAATTTCATAAGGGAGTTATTGAACTTAGCAATTGTCTTTTCAGGTAAAACGCAGCCACCTTCGAAGAAAAGTCACACCCGATTGTCCGGGACAGTCAAAACGGAAAAAAAAAAAAATAAGAAAAAAAAAGTGCGGGTTTAGAATCTAATAAATACGGCAAACGTGAAACCCTCCTGAAAGACAGGACTCGATGGAACACACGCGGGGACATCCTGGTTTGGCGACAGGAGGCGACTCAACGTCTCAAAGTCAGGCTAAGATCTCAATGCAAGGACATCCCGAGATCCAGAGACAAGGGAACACGACGAGGGGGCGAGGGCTTCCACGGGACCTGCTGGGCCCCAGTGGCGCCGCCCTTAACCTCTGCTCCCAGATTTTGATCTCAAGTCGCTGCATTACTCCAGGGCCCTCCCGGAGGCGCCCGAAGCCCCAGACGCCAGAGGTCTCCGCGCCCCGCAGGTGGCAGGCGACAGAGCGGAGCCGGCCGACCGCCCGAGCGGCCCTCGGGACTGGAGGGCTGAGAAGTCGGCAGCCCGGGACACGCAGCCCGACTTAGTTCCCGCGCCCGCCCACCCCTGCCCGCCCCTGCCCGTCCAGCCGAGCCACCTGCACCCGCCGCCGCCGTCGCCGTCGCCGCGGGCCTGGGGCCGCTCGGCGCGCTCGACTGGCGCGCGCCTGAGGAGCCCGGGGAGGGAGGCCGCGAGCCGGTGGGCCGCTCCCCGCTGACCGCGACCCCTGCCGCCGCCGCCGCCGCCGCGTCCCGCGGCTCCTGCAGGCTGCCGTGGACCCCGAGCCCCGGCCTCCGACGGCCGCCCAGCTGCAAGACGCCGCCACACCGGTACGAGCCGAAGCGGGTCACGTAGATGAAGCGCGCCCGCTCCCGGCCCGCGGCCATCGCTGCCGGGTCCCGCCGCCGCCCCCGCCGCCGCCGCCGCCGCCGAGGCTGCTCAGCCACCAGCCCGGCGCGACCACGGGCGGCAGAACAGCGGGCGCCGACCACTGGGAGGCTTGGAGAGACCTGAGGGAACCACCCACTGTGAATGGACTTGGAGGGCCTGCACGCTGGCGGGTGGGGCTGTGGGAGGGGCCACGGCGACGGCGCGGGTGCGGGCGGGACCAATGGGTGGGGCTGTGGGCG